>CM076573.1:43428772-43593627 GCA_034641835.2 Pinus albicaulis | reverse complement strand
TCTATTTTCCATGTGCTTGGAAAATATTGTTCACAACATGGAATACATCCTACAAAGGAACATTCAAGAATACAAAACTATTCATAAAGGTGTGTTTAGCTATGAATTAATTCTTATGTTAGAAAGTTTCGTTAGTAATGGATTTCACACTTTTATATTAAGAGATAGGTATCTCACCCCTTGTAGCAATAAATCCAAAAGTGTTTAGATGAAATTATTATTTCCAAAGGAAAACAGCTCAACTCTCATCAATGTTTCAATATAGATGAAGAGAAATGGTTTGGTAAATTTCAAATTTAAGGAGAAAATTTATTCAAACTAGTTTATAGAGCATATTGATAGCTCCAACAAAGTATCCTATGAATGTCAAATGTCAAATGTTTCTATGTTCATTTGACATGTTGCTATTTTCCATGTGCTTGGAAAATATTGTTCACAACATGGAATAGATCCTACAAAGGTACATTCAAGATCTTGTAATCAAGATTTAGTTATTTCTCCAAAATTATATCTTTGATCGTTTACATATTACACATCCCCTTGTAATCTATATTTTTTTTTCTCAATATTTGTAAAGTTTAAACATGTGGTATGGAAAACATTCTTATGCACTATTTTGTAAGCCATTTCCCTTTACTTGGAAGTTGCTATTTTAATTTCTTTTGGAAACATTTTTATGACTCTTTTCATGTATCATGAATTTTGTTATTCATAATTGTATTTCTAAATAGTATAATATATAAATCTAACATGAATAATGTATGTTATTACTTGTAATAACAGTTTCCTCATCAATCATCATGGAAGTATCAAATAGTTTAAATATTTTTTCTCTATTATTATTACTATAATCCAACCTCATGGGCATTGGTGGATTAACTAGAAAGTGTTCTCTTCCATGTGTTGTACAACTTGTCATTGTCATCCTTTAAACTCTTTTTTATTGCGATATAACCACACCATATAACCAAATTTGCATTAGTGGGTTGTTTTATGTTGATCATGGTTCTCCATATAACAATTCTAAGTTATGTGTAGGTTCTTGCACTTCCAATGGATTTCTCAAATCTTGATTGTGACCTTAACAATTTTTTCCTTCATAATTACCATTTGTAAATGGGTTTTTAGCAAATATAAAAAACAACCAATTAAAAGAATTTTGTTTATGATCCTTTTCAAGTGTCATGAACTTTTCTATGCAATATTGTATTTTAAAATAGCGTAACCTATGGATCTAACACCAAGCATGCTACTAATCATAATAATGGATTTTCAAGATCATCATCAATCATCATGTAAATCTCAAAAAGTTTGACCCTTCTTTCTTTCCGTTAATAATGTCAAAACTATTCATAAAGGTGTGTTTAGCTATGAATTAATTCTTATGTTAGAAAGTTTCACTAGTAATGGATTTCACACTTTTATATTAAGAGATAGATATCCCACCCCTTGTAGCAATTAATCCAAAAAAATTTAGATGAAATCATTATTTCCAAAGCAAAACAACTCAACTCTCATCAATGTTTCAATATAGAAGAAGAAAAATGGTTTGGTAAATTTCAAATTTGAGAAAATTTATTCAAACTAGTTTATAGAGCATATTGATAGCTTCAACAAAGTATCCTAATTTTTAAAATTGGAAGAAGGATTAGCTTTATTCTTTTATATTTTATTGATGGAACATAAAATTGGAATCCTAGGAGCATAAAATTGGAATCATAACAAATAGAGGCATATATACTTTGAAAAGGGTTTAAAATCACTAAAGGAATAAGAATGAATTTAATCATTATGATTAATGACTCTAGGATCATTATCATTCATATGATTAAACAACCATTACCCATAGGAAACTTTCTAGCACCAATTCCAGATTGATGTAGACAACAATAAGGCATATATTCACCAAAATTCAATACTACCATGTCTTGCAAGAACATAATCAAGAGGAAAATTGGTGAGAAAATTCAGATTTAGAATAAAATTAGGGGGAGATTAAGGTTAATGGTGTACTATTCCACCAATTTATCCCCTAATTATTGTATATTTGAAACATATTTTGTTGGTACTATAACATATGGTTTAAAATCACTAAATGAATAAGAATGAATTTAATGTGAAATGTGAAATGTTTCTATGTTTAAATCATAGAAACATGTCAAATGTGTTGAAAGGATTTGGCCTCAACCATTATCCATAACACAATATCCTTGCATGAAATACACCTATCTACAATTAAAAACATCTACCAATTATATCTGACAACATTTCTGGTTCCCTAGAAAGGGTATATGATCCATCGATCATACAGTAGAACAATTGATCACATCCACCAACACATATCTTAGAGTATAACTTCACTGAATGCCACATAAAAAAGTAGAAAACAATTGAAAACGTCTAACAATTAACTTCCATGAGCTATACTAATTTAAAAGTATTATTTGTGGCTGGGGTTTAACCACCATTAGCTATGGTAATGTAAGAGATTTGTGGCTAGGGTTTCACTACCGCCTCTGTGGATTCCTTAATCGGCCCATATCCTTGTCCAATCCCACCATGTTGTTGTCCATCTAACAACATTTCTGGTTTTGTAGAAGGGGTATCTGATCCACCTTGTAGGTTGGTGCTAAAGCTCTCCAGTGACACTTGGATGTTTCAAGTTTTATCATCACATATGGACACTAGCAGTAAGGAGAATGCCATCCCCCAACTAGATGAAAACTTGGACACTTGTAGTAGGGAGAATTCCATCCCCCAACTATATTGAAACTATAATAGAATGCTTGTCATTCCCTCGAAGAGAACCAAGACACCCAGTAAACAGTAGATGTTTATTTTTTTTAAAGAACAATATTTCACATTGAATCTTGCTCGAAGGCTTTTTAAATGGCATGCTCATAAGAGAGTAGCTGAACATCAAATTTATAATTGGCATAATCATAAAAGAATAGCTGAACATCGGATTCCTAGAAACCCTTTAGTATCCAAAGCCAGTCAACTGAAACACATAGTATAGATCTTTCGTGTGCTAAAGATTATCATATTCAATTTCCAGTGATAACTGATAGAAATTTAATCTTTCAAATTTGAGCATGGTCCTATGCAAATTTAAATATTTCCAAATTTGAGCATGGAAGTGCCTTCACTCAAGCTCAAACATATTGGTGATTGATTAGGCTATTGCATACCAGATGTACATGTCCCATGCTACCGATTAATAGTTATAAGTTCTACTCTCAACCTAATGGTGATTGAATGGGACATTGCATTCCTGGTGTCCATATCCTATGTTATTGACTAACCAGCAGGGTCAAAGGTCCACTGCCTTGATGAATTTCTAGCCTTCTAGTTAGTAGCTGATTTTGATGTAAATTGGAAAGCGGGTAAGGTAGTTCTTCACTTATGGAAAGAATACGATAAAATATTAAAAATCTAGGGGATATTGTTCTTGAGTATAAACTAACTTGAGAACCAAAGAAAATGAAGTAACTTACAAATTTCGATGAAGACGCTTGTATTAACCCAAATTAAGAATTTAGACACAACGGGGATGTTATTAGTTAAAAAGTAGAGAACAATTTCTCTAGTGTAAAATTTAATTTGTGGATTTCTTCAAGAATACAACTATGGCATCCAAAATTCAATATTTTAGAATCAATCAACAAAACAGATGCAAGTCCCTTTGGAATAAGCGGGCGGGTATGGCCTTCTGTAATGTTCCAAAATTTTATGGAACATTAAAAACTTTGTTTTTGCTTTAGAAGGAGAATAAATGGGTAAGAAAAACCATTGATAATAAAAATCTGAATAAGGAGACCCTTATAATGTGAAAAGGATCAATAAAGAACTGGATCTCACACCCCATGTGTGAAAAGAGACAATTTGCAGGTGGATAATTCTAGAAGAAGCCAAGTTGACTGCGCAGGTTGAGAAGATAAGGTCCACTTGGTGGGCCAGCGCAGTTTGCATGAGGAGGAGATTCTAGAGAGGAAACCCTAAGGTGTGGGGCCCATGGCAAAGCACCCTTCACTTTTTTAAAAGGAGAATGAAGCAGCCATTCTCATTCATGCTTTTGATTATCATTTTACTTGTCTTCTTAGACAAGAGCATTATCTGGCTTTTTAGCTGAGATGCAGTGCTGCTAGCACTGGGTGTTCCCAGGCGGGAATTCCATCTCTTCCATAGAGTAGCTCTTGGAAGAGCTTGTTCTTAATATTCCCCATATTTTGGCTTGAGGCCAAATAATTCCATTCAGCTCCAGCACAGTCTCCATTGGTGGTTGAGCTGTGTTGCTGGGTGTTGCAGAGGAGGGTTTCTCAACATCACTTCCTGCATTGTATTTCAGAGGAGGGAGTCTCCATTCCTTTGGGAGATTAGTGAGGGAGTTTATGATCTTCATTCCATCATATTTGGCATCATGCCAATCATTTTCCATCAACAGAAGAGCATCCCTCTTCCTTGACTGCGTAGTTTCTAGACAACATTTGCAGTGAGGGTTGCAACATTTCAGTGGGTAGTGAGATATTCAATGAAAGGATCAACCTTTCATTTGGGAGATTAAGAAGAGGAGTTACATCAGAGATTGAATCATCTTCAGCAAAGCTCCTCCTATTTCCAGTTTCTATTTAGTTGCAGCAACTGCCCAGCAACTCTGGCATTTTGGTAAAAATGCCATTTTGTCTAGTTTTCATCCAATCCTTCTAGAGGATTGTTTTATTGTATTTTCAGGGGTTGATACCTTTCTCCCCTTTCTTATTTGATCTTACATTGTTGTATCATTCATGTACATGTATTTACTGCTGCAATACCTCCATAGACTGTGCAGTCTTAGTTGGGAATAAACTATGCAAGCAGTGTCTTTCTCCATTTCTATGCACATGTCTCATTGAGACTCTTTACTTGATTTGAGTAATATATTTCTCAAGATTTTGTCTACATTTTCTGTTGCATATGTATTTGACGGCTGATTTCATCTTCAAGTGACATAGCTCCTTAGAAATAACGCTATCATTTCATTTTTTGAGCAAAGTGTTGTTGCAGCCCTCTTCATTGGGCCATTTTCTGAAGATAACAGGTGAAGGAGGCTTGTCTCAAGCTCCTAGAAGGATTTTTTTTTATTCTACTTCAGTATTTTAGCTCCAGACAGATATATTCAAAGGATCCCTAACCAAGGATCAAATCCTACTGCCTCCATTTCTAGGAAATGCGTTTTTCCAGGCTTGGGTTGCTAGTCATTCCTACTAGGAAATTTCACATATCTGTAGACATATTCTACAAAGGGCCAAAAATCCTCCAGATCTCACCCTTCATTAGAAGGTGACATATCCGGTAAATTCCCCCGCAGTCCATCTCTGGCATAGACTTGTTATATTTCTGAAAAAGTAATATTACACCTTCTGACACCTCAATTTTGAGTAGAGAATATAGGGAGGATCTCCACTTCGTTGTCTCTGGTAAGATGGGTGATCAGTGCTATCCTTCACCCTGCCCACATAGGAAGGCTAAGGGAAGGTCAGGCTGAGACTAATTAAAGAAGAACCTCGGTAGGGATACAACCCACAAGGGAGCATGCACACCTACCATTGGCTAAAAATTTCGCATAGAAACAGGCCAATAGGTCTTTGGTCACAACAAATCTGACCACTCCTTAATATTACCTAGAAAATCCTAACTAAACTAGATGATTGCCATAAAAGTGATAACAAGACTTTCAATAAAATACAGACAAAAATAACATCATTAGTATATAAAGTGATAATGTAAAACCAATAACCAACATTTCAACAGTATGCAAAGACCGAAAACATAACATCAATTTGATATGAAGTGATGGTAGATATATCAGAGGGCAGTACTGAACAACGGTCAGGTCGGTGAAATAACAGAGCTTCTACACACTCCCACCACAAGAAAATAATTGAGGCTTCAAACTTCGTGGCATTTGGACGCACTATTTTATGGGTGAAAAAGATTAGACCTGCCATTTTGAATAGTTAACATAATAACCTGTTACCATAACTGAGCCAGTTATGGTCTCCCATACACTAGGACGAGTAAAGTGACTCATTCCTATCTTTAATAACTAATACATTTAACGTCAACTAATGTTTCAAAATTAAGGCTACAAATATGATCTTGGAAAATGTTAGGCATATTCAAAATGTAAACAACTTTACATAGGCACGTGACAAAAGAGCCATAGAAAGAATATATTAAAATATGCAATTCCTGGAGGATCTGCCAATTTTAGTCATCAATCCAACTTGATGAAATCTGTTGTGGATAAGGATTTTTCTGTCCAGGTGGAAAACCCTGTGAATCAAAAGGAAATTTTTGGGATCCATGTGCTTGCCCAACCCCATAAATGTTCCTAGGTGCTTGATCACTCTGGTGCAAACTTGATCTTTTATATTTCATTTGTTGATCCAGTTGAGGAGCATAACGGTCCATTGCAGATGAGGTTATCCCTGTGCATTCATAAGCATCAAAATGATATGGAAATCTAGAATGGAGTTGAAGGGAATCGTCATGCTATCAACCTAACATTAATGAGTGAGGCATATCAGGCACGAGAGCCAAATTTCTGGAGTATATGTTGTTTACATGGGAGCCCTGGTCAATATAATATCTACCCCTTTCAGCAGTATCACCCATCAACCACTCAGAACCTCTATCGTCTTGAGACAACCTTGGTCGTTCAGAATCAAATCATGTTGACCTTGTCTACTGTATACACTGCAACACTTGCAAATCTTTGGGAGACCCCGAATATTTTGATCCCAAACTACTAGGGAAATTCCTGTGAATACCTCTACTTATTTCTCCAACTGCATATCCCTCTTCAACATTACTAGGACGACCTAGTTGCAACCCTCTTCCATATTCCTCAGAAACTCCTCTATGCATTCTTCTTCCAAGAGCATCATCATCACCACCAGATACCCTCCGATAACCCATACTATAGCCTTCATCAACATTATTAGGTGGCACTCCCTGGTAACCTCTTACAAACTCTTGACCCAAATCAGTTGAACCAATATGATGTCCTCTAACAAGGTCTTCCCTATTACCAGGTCCTCGCTCATATACCCTCCCAAAAGTCTCTGGGGCATTGATAGGTAAAGAACCCTGCTCTTGAAAATGATCTAAATCTTGATCCTTCTCAAATTCCATTCTCATTGATGGTGGTGATGTAGCAATTCGTTCTTTCTCAAACCGGCCCTTGTCAATCCTCTCATTGTTAGATCTGTCTTTATCACGTTTGTCTATTTCATGCCTACATTTCTCATATCTACCCTTTTCATATTTTTCTTTTTCTAGTCTATCTATTCTTTCTCTAGACGGTGATATTTCCTTCTGATTTTTCTTACACCCACTTTCATCATCACGACCTCCTTTGTCTTGTCTCCTTGCATGATTCTGCTCCAAAATTTTACCTGGGTGATCATTGGCAGGATCGTAAACATCAAAGTCCTTTTCCTCATCTACAATATGCCTGTTGTATGGGGATTCCTTGTGTTCCTCCTTAATTTTGAAAGATGAACCATATTTCCATTGTAACTCATCTACTATTTGTACAAAGGATAGAGAGTCAAGTTTTGATTCTTTCTCATTTTTTTTGTTGTCAGCCCCATATAGGTTAACAGGTTTTATGCCAATGCCAAAATCTTGTTGATCTTTCTCAGAACGTATTTCTGAGGTGGATTTCCCTTCAAACGTCTAAAAAGCATTTCCTTCTCCATCATTGGGAGGCTTTGTATCTAGAACATTGTTTTGAGTTGTTACCATATTTTTCTCTTATGTCCCCCTACCAGTATGTCCCTGTTTAATTGCTACTATCTTGCGTGTTTCAGTCCAATCTGCTCGACTCCATAGATAAAGTGGTGATGCCACCAAGTTCCACTAGCTTAGTAGATTGTCCTCAGAATCAACAGAACCGGGAATAAAAATGACTGTAAACAAACACAGTAATTATTAAGGAATGAATTTCAAATGAAAACAAAATTGTCTAAACTTGTGTAATATATTGTTGAAAGTTATTAGAATCAAATTTCTTTGTGCCTAACTATCATCAATGTACACAATGAAGCACATTTGTGTTCTATTGAAGTCTTTAGAAACACCTGGCCTCTTAAAAGCTCTAGCTCCTCCCAAATAAGATCATATTTATTTGGTCCCATTTTCTCATCAAGTCTGTTCAAGGAAAGTTTCAAACCAAGAAATTTCATATCACATAAACATAACAAATATTGGCCACATAATTGATTCAAGATGTATATATTTTGTAGTATTATCAGCTTTAAAATGTAATAGGTTTATTACAAGATGTATGATGACCTATAGTTCTGAATTAAAAGAGTTCATCAGTTTAATACCCTTCCATAATGAAAAATAATATACCTCTGTGTTTCTTTTGGAAAAATAAGGATAACCAACTTTGGCTTGAACTCCAAGGATTTGTTCATAAATTTTTTTGCAAGAGCAAATTTAACACCAAATGGAGGAATCAACCCCATAATCTACAAATAAATTCAAGAAAAAACAACACAGCTTACAAGGCATTTTATTGAAGGGCACAATTTGCAAATACAGGATTCCTCCCTATAACCATCCACAAATTCAATCTGCACAATTAAAAAAAGCAAGGCCAACAAAAATTATTTCTAGTTAATAGTGACTTTGACATCTTTGTTAAACATAAGCATGTGTGAAATCATACTTACCAATCAGGTACCGGTTGGTAATTCATCTTTACTAACAGTGAGCCAATCCCATTTTTCAAACTCGAAATCATTCTATAAATGTCACAGAAAATAAATCCACGTCAGACTAACTATGATAATGACTTCAAAAACGAATTTTGTATTTTTTTCGAGCGCCAAAATCTACATGCTCTCAAAAAATACTCAAAAGACAAACACTTGAACAACAAATGCAGTTCATTCCCAAAATTACCTTGGCAAGGAAATAACTTGACATAATTATTGAGATAAGAGACACCTCCAAATTATGTTCTCTTAAAGGGTCATTGGCATTCACAGGGTGATATTTTCCTATGGGTCTGCATCTCACGCCCATCTTGGGCACCTAGGTGGGCTTGGAAAATTCCAAAAGAGTGCTCGAAACATTAATGTAAATGACCAAGGCCCAAAACCCCTTGGAAACGCCATTGGCCATATCACACAACATTTTCAATACCAAGATGATATTCCTCAAATAGCAATCCCCTATCTCTATTTTGCCTTAAATTATCATTTGCATGCATACGCCAATAATTTCATATGGTTCCCGCGAATAATTTCATATGTTGCCCTAAGTTGCACAATATGGACTCCCAAGGTCCATAACCTTCCCAGGTTCCTTAATTTTACATGCTCATTCTGGGGATAGACTTTCCCTGTGGCGAAGGCATGCAATCTGCAAGGAAAAAGTGCATGAAGAAGTAGGGGTTCGCAGGTGGTGGCACGAAAGGTCTCCAAGGTGGTGGCACCAAAGGTCTCCATCACACACCCAACTCTTCATCTTGAGAGCCCTCAGAGATAATTCAGTATTGCGTCTACAAAATTTCCTTAATGCATGGTTGGCTTATTCCACTATTATATTCTATTGTAAATAAATCAAATTTTCAATTGTCAAAGTAGGGAAATTAAGTTGTAAACTCAGGCTTTTGCTTACATAGTCATATACTTGGGTCCCCCTTGCACCTTGGGAAGCCTCTATGAGCCATAGTATTATTCCTACCTCCTTCGGTGGTGCCCACAACCCTACACCTTCTCCTCTCCAACTTTAAATTCATTTACGCTCAGCCTTACCTGGTGTTTACACCATTGAAGCTCCCGCCTTTTGGACATGGCTATATCCATTTGAATTCTTCACCTTTTTGCATACCCATACTCGATTACTACCCCGCTTGACAACTCCAATGCCACGTCAAAGAGCCAAATCCTATTGAGAGTCCTCTTCTCAAGTAGAAGGGAGTGCTCAAGGCACACTTCAAGCTCATAAGGAAGCACAGAGATATCATTCCCAAAACCTTGCTCCTATACAACAGGAAATCAACTATGTTGATATTGAATTTCGTGTTGAACATGATGAGAAAGTTGATGAGGAGGGCTTAGCCTCTATGGTTGAGTGGGTGATTTATTCAGTCCATACTTTAGGGTGCCAAAACTCATATCTATGTATAATTGAGCTATACTATAACATGAAATTGCTCCCCAACAATGTCTTACTAGAGCATAATGAAGCTCGCAAGGAGATATTATTATATATTGATGAACCACAAATGGAGCACAAGGATCCCAGTTTGCAACATTGTGACATCTCTACCAATTTGGCCCTTCAAATTTAATACATGGGACGGAGAACAAAGCCGAGAACTAAATATCAATCTTCCTTGGGGTTGCATGGTAATAGAATGGGCTGCCACTGTTCATGCCGTGGAAAATGAAACTAAGAACTTGTTGTGAAAATTTGTGCCCAGATTGAGCATACAATGTTTAAGTATTGGCATGAAGGATTAAGTCCTTTATGAGATCACAACTTTGTCATTATGAAGAAATCTTCAATCTGGTTTCTTCACTGAAATATTCTCATTGCGATTAATTATGCAAGTGTACCTAACACTACACCGGGAAATTGCGATCATGCCTCTTGGAGGATAGTCGGTATGTCGACAAAATGGATCTTGCTTTGATTTTTGCTAAATTATTAAGTTTGTATTTGGGCTAACAAGTATAGGATTCTGGTTGATTCTGACATATGAAGGAGGCATGCAATAGCATATCGGTTTGTTGTTCTGATAAATATTTCTAATGAATGATGTGTTGGCTAAGTTCTTTCCTTCCAATCTAATTTGACTAGGTCCAAGTGGATAGAATGGAATCTCCACTGATGCCCATAATGGGTTTAATAACATAAATCATAACTCAATTTACTAGTTTAGACACCTCATCCACCAATCCAAATTTTCAAATACTTTAACTACAACCAAATGGAACGCCATTACCTAGCTGATGAATATAAAACAGGGGACTTAGGATTCCAAGATTGGCACAATAGAATAGATGGTAGGAACTCCAATTCTAGGATTAAGGATAATGTCACTAAGGCCACTTAGATAGAATTTTTCACTGAGGGTTGAAGAAGATATTATGCTTTAAGTGATGAGAGCTAAGCCACAAACCTTAGATCAGACCATGTTCTTGCATATCAAATAGCAAAAATCCATGCTTTGGATTTGAATTTTTACATTTTCATACTACATCCAAACCCTAGCTAGATAGAGCCATACTCCTAATAATTAGAAAATTGTAAACCCACCATGAACACCCAAAGAGAACCTCAAAAATGAAATTCCCAAGCTCCTAGACCTAATCATTCAAATGTGCAGAATCCTCCAAAGAATTACTAGGATAGAAAAGGGGCACAAACCAATGTGAATGTGAATTGAATTCAAGCCTTTTATGAATGTTGACTGTATTTTGTTCTTCATGTGGCAAAATTTATAGTTGTCACAAAGTTCGGATAGGAAAATTTTCCACTATTCCCATTGCTTTCCGTCCTCCCTCCTTTTAAATCACTCTCTATTCATTTTCATCCAAGAAGATACATTCCAAACCAAGGATTTCCATTCATACAATTTTTTCCTCATTCCATCAATCTTGAATTCCAATTCTTAGACCTTTATTCTAAGTAACTTATTTTGACTAATAAGTGAGGTATACAGAGGTAAAGAGGGCAATCACCTTACCTTTTTATGCTTTGTAGGAATGGAAACAATCACTTCTTAGAAAATGGTCTCTACAAGAGTGGTTGTAGGTGCACCCATGGGAGAAGTAGTGCTTTCTTCTTCATGGTCAATAATAAAAGTGTCAATCAGTGTGCCTACAGGAGTGGCGACAATTGTGTCCTTGAGAGTAGCATCAATTGTGTTTCTGGGAATAGAAACCATCATGTCCTTGAGATTAGAAGAAATTATATCCATGGCCTCATAATGTAATTATCATCCATCAAAGTGGAAAAATGTTCCTTAAGAGCACTCCTTTTTGGTTATTATGGAGTAGCAAGGCCACCAGACCAAATTCTTCCAACCCTAGGTCACTGACTCTACTAGTTCTTATGTTTCAGTAGGGGTGGTGTCTTCCTGGTGTTCTAGGATTTCTTCTACCCTTATTTGTTTTTTTGGAGTAGCAGGGGTTTCGGTGATGGTAGGAATGTATCATGTCCTCTTCTTTCCTGGAACACAAGGGGGCCTATTTTGATGCCCTCTCATTCTCTCGATGGTTGGTTTGCTACTAATTATCTCAAATTCAATATCACTTTCCTTCTATGGTGTAATAGACTTTGTCTCTTCTTCCTTAATATGAATTAGTAGGTACTTTGTAGCCAAGGGATTCATGACAATATATTATTCCTCCTTCGCACTTGCAATAGGTGGAGTCACACAACATTGGGCTCATTTAGTGAAGTTGCAACCATTGGAGTTGTAATGACTTCTTCCTAGGATTTTCTTGCTTTTTTTAGAGCTTGTACCATGAGTAACCTGATAAGGCCATGGTGAGAGATGAAATATCTTGGTATTTTTTCTTTTTGTGCATGGGCTTCCTTATTTTGCAGGGACTTGAGTAGGAAGTACGACATATTGACATTGTGACAGTGTCTGAGATGGCCAAGGAAACAAACGTGCATATTCCTCTAAGCCAAATGAAGCACCTATACTGTTAGTAACCTAGTGAATTGACTATGGCTCAAAGTTTTTACTAAAAATTAAATATTAGTTTTAGCATTCACTAGATACATAAAGGAACCTCTCAACTGTCTATAAATTCACTAGATAGCATTTTTATAATGTGGAAATGATACCAACAAAGAAATGGTAAGAGGTTACCATGATTTAATGTAGACTCTCTAACCCAAAGCCTACACGATCTCCTTGAGGCTCAGTTTGCATCATCTCAATATTATATGTAGCCTGAAAAGTAGAAACCAAAGTTAATAAAAAAATTTGCGAAAAGAAATATAATAAACATAATAAATATGCTTAAAGAAAAGTATCGATACCTGTATCATGACTAGAAGCTGAGAAGGAATAATCTCTTCAGGCAACCCTTCATGTGTAGCACCAACCTGAAAATTCCATAATGTTAAGACTCAAGATATAAAATTATGTGACATAAATTCATTTTCAATTTGACGTACAAAAATATAGATAGATAGTAATGAATGTGGCACATGTACATGATCATGTCCATGATCTACAGAATGAGGATTAGGGGCAAGGAAATGTTGTTCTAAGAATGTTGTAAACTGCATAAGTTAAATAAATATATTGTAGAAATTTGTTGAATAATGAGTAATTATCCACCGAGACTATCCTGATCACATATCAATTCGAATTCATATGCAACACATAATCTCTTCCACTTAGATCATCACACATGCGGAAATAAAACAAGCGATAGCACATCAAATCATCATACACATTAACACAGTATGTATGGGGAAAGCTTATAGCTGAAAACCCCGCAGCTATTGTGTATATTATAATGGAGAAATCATGCAACAAAATCAGTACAATACTCCTCACAAGTACTCAGTACTATCTCATGAAGTTACACACAAACTAGCTTGGTTTTGAACAAGTCACTTGTTCAAAACTTACCACTAATTTCCTTGTCTCTATTGCGCAATCATGGCCTATCTAAATAGAGATCCAAGGTTCAAATCTCCTTGGCTTGACAGTGCAATCATCATGGGAAATTCCTCCAAGTGTGGTGCAAATCTCATGCACAACTGATGTCGCCACTGATAGCTAACTCCACCCTTTCATCTACCTCTTTCACCGGTCTCCACTGAACTGTCCATGCACTGTAGTGAACTGATGTGTTCTTGAGTTGAATAATGAGTTACTAATTAATGAATTAAATAATATTTAATTCACTCCACTCATTACTAGTTGATTAGCTAGTTAAACTAATCGCAACTAGTTCAACTAAGTTAAACCTAACACAACTCCACTAGCTGTCTCATTAACTCCACCAAACTTCTGCCACTGAAGTCCTAACTGAAGTCAACCATGCATGTGCTCACCAAACCCTTAGGAATAGCGTAATTCCTCTGTCAGATGCATGAGCCACTTCCAAGGCTCGAACTGAAGTGCTCCAAGAGAGTAAACCGAAGTTTATAGTCCAAATATTATTAAGGGTAAATAATATTTGACTTCCCTATTTTAAGGAGAGGCAGTCTAAAAATAGACTTCGACCTATAGGTCCAAAAAATAGAGTCCCATCTATTTTTACCAACATGACCAATACTCCAAGAATAACATACCGCAATCCCTGGACCATGCTCCATATGTCTAAAAATAGACATAGTCTAAAAATAGACTTTGCGCCAGAATTTGCCTGCAGGCCCACTTAGTGAAGGCGACTTCATTTCACTAAGATCCATCATCTTGTTGCATTTTCAACACTCCCTCTCAGCAAGATATGGATTATCTGCAACCCCTATCCCGCCTCTGTGGAATTCGAACTTGCTCCTGGTGAGCGCCTTCGTCAGGATGTCGGCATCCTGATCCTCCATGGGAACATATGAAAGCATCATGATTCTCCGCTGAACACAATCTCTGATATGATGGTACATGATGTCGATGTGTTTGGACCTATCATGAAATATTGGATTAGCCGAGAGCTTGATGCAGCTCTGGTTATCACAGTAGATCACTGTAGGCTCCAAATGCAACCTGAACAAACCTGCGAGGATCTTCCTCATCCAAATAGCCTTGCATGCAGCCAAACTTGCTGCCATGTACTCGGCCTCTGCTGAACTGAGTGCCACGGATCTCTGCTTCCTGCTGTACCAGGAAACTGCTGTCGACCCAATGCTGAAAATCCCTCCAGATGTGCTCTTACGGTCCGTTGGGCTCCCTGCCCAATCTGCATCAGTGAAGCCGGAAAGCTTCGCTCCATCCTCCTGTCTGTACCATAGACCATATCCCGATGTGCAGCTTCGCTCCATCCTCCTGTGTGTACCATAGACCATATCCCGATGTGCCTCTAATATAGCGCAATACATGCTTGCCTGCCTTCCAAAAGAGCTTGGTAGGCTTAACCATAGCTTGCGAAAGCTGGTTAACTGCATAGCATATATCGGGTCGTGTATTGACCAGATACATAAGCGACCCCACCAACTGCCGATAGACAGTGGCATCCACTACCTCCGTTGAAGTAGCATCCTCCTTCCTCCAACCACCAGGAAGAGGAGTGTCAACAGGCTTGCAGCCTTGCATGTTGAACCTCTCCAGAATCTCCCGGGCATACTAGCCCTGAGAAACAAACAGTCCTCCGCTGCGCTGCCAAATCTCCAATCCCAGGAAATAATGAAGGATGCCCAAGTCCTTCATCTCAAATTCTCGTGCAAGATCCTCCTTGCATGAAAGTATCAACTGCTCATCGCCAGTCAAAATCAGATCATCTACATACAGTACGATGATCAACAGCTTCCCCTCCACCACAATCTGGTACAGGTTTGGATCCGCCTCACTCTTGGAGAATCCAAGCCCTGTGAAGTAGCTGTCTATCCGAGTGTACCAAGCACGAGGTGCTTGCTTCAGCCCATACAGTGCTCTCTTGAGTCGGCACACATGCGACTCACTGCCGAAGATCTCAAAACCTTCAGGCTGCTCTATGTACACCTCTTCCTCAATAACTCCATTGAGGAACGCAGTCTTCACATCCATCTGATGAATGTGCCACCCCATCTGCGCCGAGAGAGCAAGGATCGTCCGTATGGAAGAGTACCTTGCGACAGGTGCAAAAGTCTCCTCATAGTCAATCCCCTCGATCTGTGAGAAGCCACGGGCGACAAATCTCGCCTTGTACTTCTCCACACTCCCTTCAGCCGCCTGCTTCACTTTGTAGATCCATCGCGAACCCACCACTGATTTCCCCACCGGTCTTGGGACAATCTCCCATGCACTGTTCCTGACGATCGAATCATATTCTTCGATCATGGCATCAACCCATGTGGGTTCCTCCATAGCTTCCTCAAAAGAGGATGGCTCTGTCACAACACATTGACTCACAAGAGCCATGTATCCAGTGTACCGATCCGGTGACTGTCTCTGTCTGCGCTGTGCTGTAGGTGGTCCTACAACCTTCTCTGCATCCCGAGCCAGTCGCTCAGCTTCTGTAGTGCGCATGCGCCCTCTGATGGTTGGCGCTGCCTGGGTGGTTTCTTCCACCTCCTGAACCTCCTCTTGTGGCTGATCCACATCCCGAAGCTCCTCCTTAGGAACTAACAGCTCCTCATCTGCATGCAAGTGTAGCTCCCTCTCAAGCGAACACTGCATGGCTTTCTCCTCCTGAAATTTTATATCCCGTCGCACAACAGTCTTGCGACTGTCTAACAAATACACCTGATAGTTGTGAGGTGTATCAGTGTACCCCAAAAATATTCCAACCTCAGCAGTTGGATCCAACTTCCTTCTCGCATCCTTCGTCACATGCATGTAGACAGGAGAACCAAAGATCCACAAATGGGAAATATCAGGCCTCTTGCCAGAATAAGCCTCCTCCGGTGTACTCATGACAAGAACCTTGTGAGGACAACGGTTCTGCACATACACTGCTGTATTGCATGCCTCAGCCCACAAGTGAAGGGGTAGGCCCTGATCATGCAACATCGCCCGTGTAGCACCCACGATCGTTCTGTTCTTCCGCTCAGCCACCCCGTTCTGCTGTGGGTTATGGGGTGCGATGAGCTCTCTCCGAATCCCTTATGCGCTGCAGAACTCCTTGAATTCAGCCGAGATGAATTCACCACCGTTATCACTCCTTAGAGCAATCACCTTCTTCCCCGACTCCTTCTCGACCAGTGCTTTAAACTCACAGAACTTCGCGAATGTATCACTCTTCTTCTACATGAAGAAGATCCAGCACTTTCGAGAGAAATCATCAACAAAGATCACATAATACTTGTGCTTTGCTGTCGAAGCAACTGAGAAAGGACCACACACGTCTGTGTGAACTCTCTCAAGGATCGTCGTGGCACGACTATCCTTCTCGTGAAAGGTGTCTTTCACATACTTCCCCAAGGTACACCCCTTGCACTGATCTGACTGCACAAGAGTGCCCTTAGGAAGCCCAGTAGAAATCTGCTGCAGGATCTTCAAAGCTTCATGGTGAAGGTGGCCCAATCTCTTGTGCCACAGTTCGCCCTCATCATCCCGGCTCACCACTTCTCCCGCCTTGCATGCCATTGCTGCGCAGCCATCTACTTGCAACTGATAAAGGTTCTTGGTTCGAACCCCTATCTTTCGGGTCTCTCCAGTAGTCTTACTGCGTAGGAAGGCCTTTCCTTCGCTGAAGACCACATCATACCCCTTATCTTCCAACATCGCCACAGAGATCAAGTTCTTCTTCAATCCAGGTACATGCATGATATCCTTCAATACAAAGGGTTTACCAGACTCCCTCTGAAAGGATATGGTACCGATACCAGTCACACTGTATCTACCATCATCGCCCATCTCGATGTGCACACCCAAATATTTGTCCTCCAGATCTGAGAACAAATCTCGATCTCCCGTCATATGAAATGACGCACCGCTGTCCAAGAACCACACCGATCCCATCACACTTGAAACCAAGCATGCAATCAGTGAAAAGTCAAGCTCGAACTGTGAAGCCAAAGCTTCTCCATCTGCAGATCTTCCCGCTTGCTTGTTCTTCTTCTTCTTTGGACAATTGGTAGCATAATGTCCGTGACCATGGCAGTGAAAACACTTCACTTTCGCCATATCCTGCTTCTTTCCCTTTGCACCAGAATGAGAGGTTTTCTTACCCTTCCCCTTCTTTGCTTTGGCCACCAAAGCGCAGTTTTCTTCATCAGCTCCCTTTGATGAAGATCCATCTCGAGTAGTCCTCCTTATCTCCTCCTGCATGAGATCCGCCCAAAGGCGCTCCCATCCCGGTAGCTTCTCCCGACCATTGGGCGCTCCCATCCCGGCAGCTTCTCCCGACCATTGACACTATCTTGATATGAGTGCCAAGCCTTCGGAAGACCAAGGAGAGTCAGGTCGACCATGTCCTCGTCTTCGACAGTCACCCCCACACTTCCCAGCTCATCTCTGCATTAAGTGAACTTCGTGAGGTATTTGGCGATACTGTCGCCTTTCTCCATCTTGATGTTCCTGAGCTTATCTTTGAGCGCCAGCTTCCTTTGGTCGCTCTTACTCTGGAATAGATCCGTCAAAGCTTTCCACATTAAATATGGAGAAGCTTTTCCATGCAGGCTGGATACAATATGATCCTTGACGCCCTCCAACAGAATCCTTCGACATTTCGCCATATTCTTTTGCCAAGCTTCGACTTCAGCAGGATCAGTGGGCTTTTGGACATCCGTATCTATGAACTCCTTCAGTCCATTATCTTCTAATACTACCTCCATGCGATCCTTCCATGCAACATAATTCGAACTGCCTTCAAGAGCATATTCGAGTCGCAAACCGTTGAAAGACATTTTCAACACCGGCACCAAGAAAAAAAAACTGCTGCAAAATTCGAATTCCACCTCAAAGCTCAACCACTCTAGATCTGTGAGAACAAATTATTTCTAGCACAGAGATTGACTGCAAGGGGCATTTACCAGACCTTTCACTTTCCGAAGAAAGATGAATCTGGAGGCTACCTGGCCCGCATGCAGACTCTGTCTACCAAAATAAGTTTGTAATCACTGTGATGATCAATCTCTGCTTCAATAGCTCCGATACCATGTAGAAATTTGCTGAATAATGATTAATTATCCACCGAGACTATCCTGATCACATACAATTCGAATTTATATGCAATACATAATCTCTTCCACTCAGATCATCAAACATGCGGAAATAAAATCAAGCGATAACACATCAAATCATCATACACATTAACACAGTATGTATGGGGAAAGCTTATAGCTGAAAACCCCGCAGCTATTGTGTATATTATAATGGAGAAAACATGTAACAAAATCATTACAATACTCCTCACAAGTACTCAGTACTATCTCATGAAGTTACACACAAACTAGCTTGGTTTTGAACAAGTCACTGGTTCAAAACTCACCACTAATTGCCTTTCCTCTATTGCGCAATCATGGCCTGTCTAAATAGAGATCCAAGGTTCGAATCTCCTTGGCTTGACAGCGCAATCATCATGGGCAATTCCTCCAAGTGTGGTGCAAATCTCATGCACAACTGATGTCGCCACTGATAGCTAACTCCACCCTTTCATCTACCTCTTTCACCGGTCTCCACTGAACTGATCATGCACTGTAGTGAACTGATGTGTTCTTGAGTTGAATAATGAGTTACTAATTAATGAATTAAATAATATTTAATTCACTCCACTCATTACTAGTCGATTAGCTAGTTAAACTAATCTCAACTAGTTCAACTAAGTTAAACCGAACACAACTCCACCAACTGTCTCATCAACTCCACCAAACTTCTGCCACTGAAGTCCTAACTGAAGTCAACCATGCATGAGCTCAAAAAACCCCTAGGAATAGCGTAATTCCTCTGTCAGATGCATGAGCCACTTCCAAGGCTCGAACTGAAGTGCTCCAAGAGAGTAAACTGAAGTTTATAGTCCAAATATTATTAAGGGTAAATAATATTTGACTTCCCTATTTTAAGGAGAGGCAGTCTAAAAATAGACTTCAACCTATAGGTCCAAAAAATAGAGTCCCATCTATTTTTACCAACATTACCAATACTCCAAGAATAACATACTGCAATCCCCGGACCATGCTCCATATGTCTAAAAATAGACATAGTCTAAAAATAGATTTTGCGCCAGAATTTGCCTGCGGGCCCACTTAGTGAAGGCGACTTCATTTCACTAAGCTCCATCATCTTGCCGCATTTTCAACACTCCCTTGATTCACATGCCGTAGACTGTACCTATAGTACCTTGAGGGCCATTGTCATTATTGGTGGTACCTCTCGCGTCTGTTAACATCTTTCATCATTGGTTGGTAATCAGGCGATGTTCTTGCATGTTCGACTTCAGCTCACATATTCGCATGCTTGAACTTGTACTTTGTTCGGGTCGAGATGGAGTGCAAGACCCTGGATTTTGTCTGTTATAATCCAGGCTGTGATTTTGTGGATTATTATGATTAGTTACATGACTCACTGATTGGATGGTTGCAACCATACCTGAGTCTATTTATCGATCCTCACTGGATGGCTGCGTCCATACCTTGGATCTGGATTATTGTATACTCTGTTATGGATGGCTGCACCCATACCACGTATATATCATGTATCTGAGATATCAGTTGTATTTCTCTACGTAGGTTTTCCGACGGCAGTGTTTTCAGTTGGACACGTTCTCGTAAATCATTTCACCCCTCTCCCTCTTTCGGGCCTCATGCTTTAGGGGGCATCTGTTACACAACAATTTGTCACCGTCCCTGCAATTCCACATCCCACACATTGGAGGGCTCATTCCATGACCTGTGAGCAGTGACATGACTTGAAAACACTTTCATGGAATTCCCCTAGACATGTACTTTCATTGCCCTCAAGACATCTCCTTGTGAAAAACCCTAAAAATAGCCTTTTCATCCTTAGCGCTACTAGCCTGTGTTATACCCGCGCCAATGGGGGAAATTATTCAAAGAGGGCGCGCCAATTGGCGCTCTGTCTCCAAGTCGCACTCGCGCCAGGCTTAATAAAGGGTGTTTTTTAAAAATAAATGGCGGAAGATTGACTCCAACCAACTCCTGAACTGGTCTCTAAATTGAGTTGGGACGTTTGGCTCTGGATTTCCATGTAGAGGAAGTAGTTTGCCACCTCTCATGGAAGCTTCCTTGAGGATAGGGCCAATCCCATGATTGTAGGGATCCAAACTCCTCTTCCACCATCTATATAAGCTTGCCATTTCCCTTTGCAAGCTAGTCTCCAAGAGTCTCCAAGAGTCTCCAAGAATCTCCAAGAGCCTTCATAGCCTAAAGAATGCTGCAAGAGCTTTGATAGTCCTCATAGTGCCAAATCCATAGCAAGGAGATTGATGATCGAAGAGAGAGGCTTGTCCCTATTCCTGACAAGCTTTACCGAGACGTATTCCGCTGACAACCCGCCGAAGGAGGATTTCAGAGCCAGGTTGTATCATCCTTTGTTTCATTAATAATAAGTGACTACGATTATAGTTCCACTCGTATTGTTCATGCTTGTTTATGAGTTGTGTCCTCTCTGACTGACACATAATTGCAATTATATGGTTTTACGCTCATATGTTCGTCATGTTTCTTGTACGTGTAGGTGTTCGATCACGTCAAGTGGTGGAATTGTGACTTGTCGGAGCAAGGGATCGAGAGAACTATCTTCTCCGCAACGACAACATCGTTGGACCTGAGGTAGGCCTTCTATCGCACTTTTATTTTTGCAATTAGGAACTTGTGTCATAGCGTGTTTGATTATTGCTAGACCCGATCTGGGCTAGTAGGGATCACCTCTGTCCGCAGAGGGGATTTACCTCCTCAACACCAATCAAAAATTCTTCAGGAATGTCGACATCCAAGGATGTAGTAGGAGATCGATTTATAAGGTAATAAGTTTTCCTTACTTCTTCTTCCCAAAAATGCTTCTCCAAACTAGAATTTGACAAGATACTCCTCACTTTCTCCATAATGGTGCGATCATCCTTTCTGCAACACCATTCTGTTAAGGAGTACTAGACACAGTCTTCTCATGCTTTATGCCAAACTTATTACAACTATATTCCTTGAATTTTTTTTATAAATATTCTCCACCATTATCTGTTCTCAAACACTTTAGCAATTTGTTAGTTTCTCTTTCAACAACAACATGGAATTTTTGAAATATTTCAAACACTTCATTTTTACTTTTAATATTGTAGGCCCAAACCTTCATGGATTCGTCATCTATAAATGGTACAAAATATGATGCTCCTCTTGATCACTTTATGTTAATAGGCCCAACCACATATGAGTGTATCAATTCTAGAAAATTTTTATTTATGTCATGGCCATCTCTAAGGAATGAAACCATTCTTTTTCTACCATATATACAATGCTCACAAAGATCAAGACTATATGATTTCAAACATGGCAATAAATTTTTAACCCCTTCTCGCTCATGTGACCTGGAAGCAGTTATGCCATAGATCTGTTGAACTTCCTTCTTTTGTGATAGTATCCAAATCAATTTTTCGTATCATTGCCTTCAATGTATATAATGTTCCTATCTTGGGTCCTCTAGCCACGACCAATGCTCCTTTGCTAATTTTCCAACCTCCTTTTCCAAAGCTTGTGTAATAGCCTTCATAATCCAACTGTCCCATAGAAATCAAACTCATGCACATTTATGGTACATATCTGACCTGTTTCAACAATATATCTTGGCCATCCTTCATCTTGAATTGTACATCTCCCACTTCAACAATACTACAAAATTGATAATTCCCAAAATTCGCTCTACTATAATCAACAAGATTATATGCAACAAAAGTATCTTTGCATGGGGTTACATGGTGAGATGGCCCAGAGTCGCGGATCCAATCAAAGCTAAGGATCCAATCAAAGCTCTTGCTAAATGTATATATACATGCATCCTATGTTAAGCTTGATTAATAAAAAATCACCATATGCTTGACTACAACAATAGTCTCACTTTCATTTGTGTTGGATGACTTGTGATTTGCACTAACATGTTTGTGATCCTTTTGTCCTTTCTTCGGGACTCGATACTCTTTCTTCATGTGCCCAGGTTTACCATAATGAAAGCAGATGAGCATGTCCCTCCTGGATTCTAATCGACCTCTCGACCTTGAATTCCCTTGTTAGCCTTGATCAATTCTACTACCATGATTAGCTAGAGATAGAGCTTCTCCTTCTTGGTTTTCTATAGTTGACTTGCATCACAACTCTTCATTCATTAAACTGCTTCTGACATCATCAAACTTCAGGGTCCCTATAGGCGCTGAAGTGTTGATGGCTATAATTAAATTTTCCCAACTCGCTGAAATAGAACATATTAACAAGATAGCTCTAATTTCATAATCTATAATAGATTATAAACCTTCTTCATCAAGGACATTGTGTTTGATTTCGTGTTCTTCTCATATAGATCATGGAGCTTTTTCCATAATCCTTCTATTGTCTTTGTGTCGGACACAATAAAATACACATTATTTTCTATATATTAGTGGATTGTTGCAATTGCCTTTATATCTAGCTTATTCCTTTATGCATTCGTCATCGATGAGAGTTTCTTTGCTACACCCTCAATCGACAAATACTGGTCTTTTAAAATTAGTATATCCTCCATATGTGATTTCCATAGGGAAAAATTATCCCCACTCAACTTCTCCATGTTAGTTAATGTTGTTGTCTCCATTCTCAATAAAATTTATGCCCCAAAAGATTAAAAATCCACCTACAAAATAAATCTTTAATTATTAAATCTTTTAAAATAAAGAACTAAAATCAAACTCCTTTAGAAAAATTATTATTCTTCACATATAAAAAAATAATAATGACCTTCATTTTTTATTAATTAATTAAAAAAAGGACCAAACTTAACATAATTATAAAACATATATAAAATTAATATTTATGTTTCACCATAAAAATGACTTAACGCTTGGATTTTTTTTTTTTTTTAAATGCACTCCAAGACTAAAAAAATGGCTTAAGACTTGTTTCCAATCTTGTTTTCAATATTTTGTTGAGTTTTGACTAGAGGAGTATGGATGACCACTCTACTTCCCTTCTCCTCCAAGTGGAGGTAGGTCTCTCTACCGAGACCCCAGAATTTGAAATTGAGAGACCACGTAACACAAGAGCAATGGATTTTGATACCTCAGAATGCAACAAAAATAAGCAGAACACAAGACAAATATCAAACAAAAATGGAGAACACAAATAACACAAAAAACAAGTTTTTTTCATTAGATGGAAGGCCTTCCTTGCTTGCATGCTCAGGATGACGCAAATTACAAATATATATAGATGAGGAGGGAAGCTCTAGAATTATCTCATGTGAAATTCATAACTACACAGTGAAGTTAGAAGTCAAGGGCGGTGGGAAGACATCGTGGTGGGTTGGTCAGCGGTGGGCAGACATTGTGGTAGGTTGGCAGGCGGTGGGCAGACATCGTGGTATGTTGGTGGGTGGTGGGTAGACATTGTGGTAGGTTGGCAGGTAGTGGGCAGACATCGTGGTAGGTTGGTGGGCGATGGAGTGTCAAAGAGTCAGCACCAGATGGTGTTGGCGACGACAGTTGGCGTTGACGGCGATAGTCGGTCTCAATGTCTTCATTGCAGCTTCACATTTAACAAGGTGAATAGATTTATGTCAATGAAAATGCTTCTAGGTATGAAGTAGAACTTTGTAATATCTGAGGCCTATCTTGCTACAAACGATAAATATGGAATTACTTTTTAATGAAGAAACTTAAGAATGCACTTTATTTTGGGATCATATATGTGAATCAATTTATAAAAAATGGGATTAATACAAGGTTAATGCCATAGAATGAGAAATATTGATTCGAGATTTCTGTTAAAGTTCAAATTATTCACTTACAACTATGTAATAATGATCCATCTGCTGGACTCTATGCTAATTTCATTTATTAATTTTATTGGGGTTTCATGAGGGCGGATAATAACAAGAGCATGGAGTCGTGTGACCATTTATGCTAAAAGGGTAAACCATAAATATCACCATTGTGATTGGTTTCATAGCAGGTGCCAAAATCCTCTAGCTCGTTGTGCCTTAGACGGGACTTCCATGTACCCTATAAGCCAACGCCTTCCATTATCAAAACAATGGGTTCACAAGGACAACTCACAGGTTCGAGCATCAAAACAATTCTGGGGTGGGTCACATTAGTTTAATAGGATTACATGTACATATGGACAATGGTAGGCATAAATTTGAAACTCCATTTCCTCTTTTCACGCAAAGTGTGAAAAAATCACCTATTGCAATAACTAAAAAATATTCTTCTAACTGACAAATTGAATATGCAATTTATTTGCTACAACAAATATCGAATAAGTTTACTACAACAATTTTCACAATAAATTACTACGGAAAATAAAATTTTGGAAATAGATAAATTCTAGCACACACAGAAAAAAATTCACACAATTATTTTTGGACAATTGTCCCTGAAAAAACCCAATGTGGGAAAATCGGTGTAGCAGATGAGGGTATTATTATTAATCTACAGCAAAAAACCGAGTACAATAATTATGACAACCAAAACAAAGGAAAAATATAAGAGAAATTTTATGATAAAATTTTCACTCTCCACAGTGACTCCCTGACCCCAAGATGGACCCTATGCCTATACATTTGTGCCTCTGCATCACTCTCTGCATAGTGATTGCATAGAGCTCTAGTGGATTGTTACTTTCCTAATGATACCTCCTCTTGAATTCGATTTGTACTACTTGGACCTATTTAGGTACCCTCTCTTTCACACTTGCTACACACCCTCTGGCTATATCTCCTCTACTGAATCTGAGCCTTTGAGAAAATCGATCTGCATGGGGAACTGAGTAATTGCACTGATGTGTTCTCCATCTACCCATCGAATTATTCTTATAATATTCTTTTGGAGCACCAATGACCAATATTAAAACATAATTGATGGCCCATATTATTTCCATGTCGATACGGGTGAGTTTCTAGAACATTCACACCATGACTTAATTAATTTTGATTAATTAATTATATTTCCTAAGTTTAGACTTAAGAAATATTAAAAAATGATTAATAAATATAATTAAGTCATCTCTAGGTGGAATTTCTAGAAACGGTTTCTAGGTATTGGAGAATACATGTATTCTAGCCTCTCCACCAAATCTCGTGACTAGAACACGTTTGATGCTATAAAAAATAACATTCCCTCTTAGCGAGGAAAGTGTTCTAGTGTTGCCACTGCTCCCACAACACATTTTCTCTGCACCATCTCCTAGAATGTTGGTGACGTATGGCCATAATTCCCACCAACCACTGTGAAAAACTAATATGAGCTGCATTTGTGTTGTTGTTGACCTTGCTGAATTACTGCCAACACTGCATTTTCACTGCAACTCCCTCTCAGCCTGTTGCTGCTGCAACTGAGAAATATTTGTTTCTTCTACTGAAACGAGTTCTCCACCATACCCATATCTTCCCTGAATTGGATGAAATTAGCTCTCCCCATATCTTTCGTGAGTATTTCTCCTACGTGATCTCTTGTGGGAACATATTGCAGCTGGACTACCCCACACTATACACAGTCTCTGATGGAATGACATATGATATAAATTTTCTTCGACCTATCGTGAAACACTCAATTCTCAAAGAGTTTTATGAAACTATGATTATAACAGTAGACACTGGTCGCTCCCTTATTCTTCCTGAACAAACTCACGAGTAACTTCCTAATCCATATAGCTTCGCATGTATTTGTGTTGGCTGCCATATTTTCTGCTTCTGCTGAGCACATTTATACTGACTTCTTCTTCCTACTGCACCAAGATACCATCCCTGATCCAACACTAAAGCAATACCCATAGGTACTTTTCCTTTCCACTGAACTACCTGCCCAATATGCATCTGTGAATTTGCATAATCTAGCATCATCCCCTCAAGTATATTTCAACCCATACCTGATTATTCCACACACATATCTAAGAATGTGCCTTGATGCTTCCAAATGCACGCTTTTTGGCTCCACCATGAACTCACTAAAGGTATTAACATAGAAACAAATTTTTGGCCTAGTGTTAACCAGATACATTGGCGACCGAATGAGTTGTCTATATAAGGTGGGGTTGACTTCCTTTTCCCCTGATGAATCTTTCTTCTTCCAATTAGTGATCATGGGTGTCATTATGGGTTGGAAATCCTGCATTATTAACCTCTTCATAATATATGTAACATATCTCCCTTGCCCAAGGAATATCTTCCCATTCTTCTGCCATACTTCCAATCCTAGAAAATAGTGCGTCAACCCCATATCCTTCATGTTGAATTCTACTACAAGGTTCCTTTTGCAGTCACTTATGACACTTGATGATCATTTCAAAAAGATATCATCCACATACAAAACCAGAATGAGAGACTAATTCTCAACCATTAAATAGTAGATATTGGGATCTTCATTACTCTTGACGAATCCCAACTACTGCAAGTAATTGTCAATCTGACCATACCACGGCCTGGATTCCTGCTTGAGCCCGTATAGGGATTTCTTCAATATCCACACATGAGTGTGCTTCTCATGGGTTTTGAAGCCTTCAGGATGATCTATATGTACCTATTCTTCTATCACCTCATTCAATAATGTTGTCTTGATGTCCATCTAGTGAATCTCCCATCCCATCTATGCTGCTAGAGATATAAAAAATCTAACAGAGGTATATTTGGAAACTGGGGCGAAGGTCTCCTCATAGTTTATTCCTTCCTTCTTTTCATACCCCTTTGCCACAAATATAGCCTTGTACTTCTCTACATTACCATGTGTTACATACTTGATCTTGTAGATCCATCTGGAACCTACAACTGATATGTCTTCCAGTCTCAGAACTACCTCCCACAAATCATTTTTCATGATAGAACTATACTCTTCTACCATGGCATCGACCCACCCCTGATGTTGTGCGGCATCCATAAATTTGGAGGATTCTGCAACCTGAGCTACCACAACCTGATATATATTAGGCTTCCTACGCTGTCTCATGTTTGTTCTAGGAGCTCAGACAAACTCCTCTATGTCTCTCAAGGTATGACACACTTACCTACTGGCCCTATCTACCGGTGGTGGGAGGTTCAGTAAGTTCCTCCTCCTGTTCCTACTACTCCATTGGTTGATAACTCCTTAGATCTTCTACCCCTAAGGAGATACTGGTACTAGTCACTGTACTTGACCCCTATGACTATCCTTCTGTTGGTCCCACTTGTTGTCCCTACTGCTAGACTAATGGAACTTCTGTTGACTAATCACCTGTAGACATCTCTCGAGATATCCTAAAAGCTCTATCTTCCATGAACTTTACATCTCATCTTACTACAATATTCCTATTGCTAGGAATGTAGATCATGTATTCCTTTGAGGTCTCACTATACCCAACGAGGAACCCCTTCTCTACAATTTGATCCAACTTATTGCACTTTTCATCTAGCACATGGCAGTAAGGCACACTCCCAAAAATCCTCAGGTGACTCACTTTCCTGTGAAGAATCCACTGGTGTTTTCTTCCCCAATAATCTATGAGGTGTTCTGTTTTGATGTACACAATTGTGTTATGCCTCTGCCTATAAAAATTTGGACAGATCATGATCATACAACATAGCCTTCATAATCCCAACTATCCTTCTGTTCTTTTGCTCCGTTAGTCCATTATGTTGATGGTTTTATTGATTTGGCCATTATCTTTTGATGCCTTCCTTCACATAGAAGTCTGTGAAATATTTATCAATGTATTATCCACCATTATCTGAGCGCGGTACCATGATATTTTTCCCTTTCGTGTTCTCTACAAGTGCCTTGAACTATTTGAACCAATCAAATACCTCATATTTGGTCTTTAAGAAATAGATCCAGGTCTTTCTGGAATGGTCATCAATAAAGGTGACGAAGTAATTGCCACCATTAAGAGCTTTAATTAACATAGGGCCACAAATATCTGAGTGTATCAATCCAAACAATTCATTTTCTTTGTTTTCACTACTCGAAAATGTTGCCTTGGCGTATTTCCCAAGTACGCATTCTCTACACACATCATCGTGATCTGTGCTGAGAACTGGAACTCCTATTATAGTTTCTTTGAGCATATTGAGTGCTCCATGGTGCAAATTTCCCATCCTCCTATGCCATAATTCGTTCAACTCCTTCCCACTGCCACAATCACTACCTCGGAGTGCCATTGGCGAATAGAGCTGCAACCTATATAAATTGTTGCTTATAGCTCCAATCTGTTTCACCTTCTTCCAACTAGAGTGTTTGACATACAATTTCTTCCTTACGAAATGTACATTGTAACCCTTGTCCTATAACTGGGACACTTAAATTAGGTTCATATCCAATCCTGGCACATGCAATACATTAGTAGCATTTTTTTTTATTCCTATCTCCATATGAAACTCTATGGTGCCTCTCCCTACTGGAGTACATTTATTTATGTTGCCCATATATATCTGGAAGTCCATTTGTTCTTCCTGATAGCTAGAGAAATATTCTCTAACTCCTTTCATATGAGTTGAAGCTCCACTATCTATATACCAGACACTAGGTGATGTTGAACCTGACAAGCAAGCAAACTCATCCTTGAACCTAAAAAATAAATCTGAAGCATCTTGATTTTTGATTCTGTCGATGATTTTATGTGTTATTTCTCTTTCCTCTTGACGTTGATTTTTCTATTGCAAAATTGTTGTATCCAGCTAGAGATCTTCTCTGCAAAATATACAACTGCTCCCTCTGCCTCTAGTAATCCTCGATATGGAGAAATCATATTTCTTTGTTGCTTTCTGAGAGAAATCAATTTTCCTCAATATTTTGACCCTCCTGGCCAAGGAACTGTGCTGCCTCTGGGAAGTACAAACTGTTGCTTACGCAAAGCAGTGACCTTCCTTTTCTTTTCTACTAAGCTCTCTGGCTGATCAAGTAAACTTTGATACCATGTGAAAATTTCATCTATTGCAATAATTGAAAAATATTCTTCTAACTGAAAAATTGATTATGCAGTTTATTTGCTACAAAAAATATCAAATATATTTACTATTGTAGTTTTCACAGTAAATTACTGTGGAAAATAAAATGTTGGAAATAGAGAAATTCTAGCACACGAAAAAATTGATACAATTATTTTTGGACAATTGTCCCCAGAAAAACCCAATGTGGGGAAATCGGTGCAGCAGATGAGAGTTTTCTTATTAATATTCTGCAACAATCTGAGTACAATAATTCTGACAACCAAAATAGAGGGAAAATACTGAGAGAAATTTTATGATAAATTTCTCACTCTCTAGAGTGACTCCCTGACCCCGAGATGGACCATCTGCTCACGTCACATTTTTTGCAATGACTGTAAAAAGCTCTAGTGGATTGTGCCTTTCTTCATGTTTCCCCCTCCTGAATTCGATCTGCACTTCCCAAAACTCTGCTGGTACTCCTTCTCTTTCACCTACTACTCACCCTTTGGCTCTATCTCCTCTACTAAATCTCAGCCTCTGAGAAAATCTATCTTCCTGGGAAACTGAGTAATTTCACTGGTGTGTTCTCCATATACCTATCAACTTCTTCTTATAATATTTTGTTGGAGCACCAAATGCCAAGATTAAAACATAATCAATCGCCCAGTTTATTTCCCTATCAATCCGAGTGAGTTTCTAGAACATTCAGACCGTGACTTAATTAATTCTGATTAATTAATCATATTTCCTAAGTTTAGACTTAGGAATTATTAAAAACCGATTAATAAATCTAATTAAGTCGTCTCTCGGTGGAATTTCCATAATCGATTTCTGGGTATTGGAGAATACATGTATTCTAGCCTCTCCACTAAATCTTGTGGCTAGAATGCATCCAATGCTACAAAAACTAACATAGAGCACATTCTCGAAGTGTGTCTTAATTATAATAATTTGAAGGAGGTTAATCAAGAAATTATCATAATCAAATATCACTTAACCTGCAATGTTGTATGCAATAATTACTACAAAGTTCAGTAATTTGAAAAAAAAAACTTGGGAAAACTTATCTACCAAATCAAAGCTGGGTTGTCTATCAAATCGATTCTACTTGCCTATCAGGTGTTGATCGAAACCCAAGAACAACCATATGGGTTTCATGATACCTGAGAACAATTGTATGGGTTAGATAAATGTCATTAGAATTAATCTGGAAAGACATTTATCTAATCTATGGATCACAAAAGTCTCAGATCTAATAAAATTATATGGGTGTCACATTAGAAATGTGCCTATCTACAACATATGAAATGAAATCAACCATTTTTTTCCAAAAAAATTGATGGTAGGAGTGCTTGAATCTTGTTTTTAATGGTGTAAATTGACACACAACATCATAAAAAACCTCTCAAGCACCCAAAATATTGAAATTTGATAGTTGTAACTAAGATTTCCAAAAAAATCACAGGATTTTACCAAAATCGTGTCGGAATTTTCTTTTTTTTTTAGGTAAATTTGCAACCTTGCTAAACTACATGAAATGAAATCGAACTCGACTTAACCGAGATAATAAACATAATGAATTTGTTTTTGTTCAATTTCGTTTGAGAGTTGTGTTCAGTTTCGTTTGTTTGAGAATTTGAACAAACAACCATTTTAAGTTTACAAGGAACATCGGCACCAAACTATTACCATTTGTCTTCCATGTTGTTATTTATTCATCCATTATAGCTAACATACAAGTGGGCATACATTGCATAGGAAACCATGAAGGGAATGGAATGGACAAAACACTTGGTAAATGATTAAGCATTATACCTTTGAGAATCTTAATAGGTATACAATTTTTCAATGCATGTTTTATAAGTCTTTGTTATTTTTAATTTTTTCAATTATTTCTCAATATATGGTTATTGGTTGTAATAATAGGTATAGTAAATTTTTAATTAGGCTCCATAAAAAAATAATTTAAATATATAATCTAGATATGCAAGAAAGTTAGTGGTGTGAATTTCATTGATTGATATAATGTGCTGACTTCTTTAAATTTACACCACTATTTTTTTTCAAATTTTTGTATTAGCCGTAGAAACATAATACATGGATGAATTAGGCCATAATACATGGATGAATTAGTGTGGGCCTAGGGAATTCACACAGACCAACTCCACCTCTCCTGCATAGACCCAACATAAACTAACTACTAACATACTGAGATTTACATAGACACTACCTAGTTGGATTTACACCTCTCCAGCTTAGACCTAACAAAAACTAACTACTAACACACTGATATTTACATAGACACTACCTAGTTGGATTTACACCTCTCCCACATAGACCCAACATAAACTAACTACTAACACACTGAGATTTACATAAACACTACCTAGTTAGATTATTAAGCTTCCAACCGATTGAACATTAAAAACCCAAATAACTATACATTAGTAAAACAACAAATAGGTGTCCAATATTTACTCTTAGAACCCATGTAACAATAAACCCAATGAATTTTGAAGTCATGAAAATGGATAAGCATTTTTAAACCATCAAATAAAAAATAATCCAATGAAAAATATTTCTTTCATACAAATCCAAATATTTCTTCCATTTATTTATTTTTCTTGTAAATATCTTATTTTAAATCATTATCTAAATTATTTTATCAAATGGAGTATAAGGCTTTCATTGCTTCATTTCTCTTGTGCGTACCTTGGAATATTCTAGATTATTGTAAAAATAAATTTTATTCAAATTAGTATTGTAAAATAACATATTTTATAAATAATACTCAACGTGCATGTGTATATATATTTACAGTTTATATAAATTTAGAGTGGCATATTTCAGTCTAAAATTACTAACCAGTCTACACTGCTACATGCTCTTTCGGCCAAGTGCTTGAAGCGGTCAAGAATAATCAAATGGGAGTAGATTGTTATACTAAAACACGAAATTCCAAGAAGCATCACACGCCAGCGTGTTGGAAAAATTAATCTCAAACACAATCACAAAAATTATTAAATTGAAAACCATATTTGTGGTACACTTTTATTGCAGGTTGCTGATTTTTTTTTCAAGTTGAAGGCCATGGATTCAATGGAGTTATGAGAAGAAGTATACATTTTCTATCCCTCAACATATCAGATAATTAAAGTTAAATGAGCATTGAATGTAAATTTGGTGAAATGTATGTTTGAGACATTTATTCCCTAATTGACATAGAAAAATCATTTTTGTACAATCGTCTATCATGTATTTTAATATTTTGATTCAGTCAAATAATGTATTTAAAAAAGGTATGTTTTGAATATACATATATAAGTAGAAGTATTTTGAAAAGTAGGGGATAAATTTTAGAGAAGAAATCTTGGAGCATTTTGTGGTGGGCACATAAAACAATTTGTTATGAAGTTTATTAGGGTGGTTTTACAGTGACACAACTCCGGGTGAAATGTAAATATTAGTAAGAACTATTGTTTTACTTGGTGAAGGAGTTACAACTTCCATATGAATTTTGAGGAAAAATTTTCTGTCTAGTTTTACTGCGCAACCACTTTGTTTTTACTCTATTTTGATGTTTGTTTGAGTTTTTAGTTTTGTTTCTTTTGTGTAAGTCAACCGTTTGAATTAATCTCCAACTGTTACTGTTGTCTTGAGGAAGAATCCTTTGTCTGTTTTTACTATGCAACCACTTTTTTTTTACTCTATTTTGATGTGTGCTTGAGTTTTTAGTTCTGTTTCTTTTGTGAAAGTCAACCATTTGAATTAATCTCCAACTATTGTCTTAAGGAAGAGTCCTCCGCCTACATTTTCATGTGGTATCAGAATGGGTGTAAAATTCTCTTAATGTAAGAGAAAGTGTTTTTTACTAGGAGTTAAAAGTTGTTTTGAAGGCATTTTTTTAGCAGTTTTTTTTATCAGGCATAAATGGTAGCATCACGCACAATCTTGACTATTCCTCAAATATGGAAAAAATTATGATTATTTTTCCCTAACAATGAAGGATTTTTTTTCTTCTCAAGATATTTGGGATTTGGTGGAGAATGGGTTCCAAGAACTAAAAGATGCAACAAAATATAATGCTTTGACACAAGCAAAAAAGGATTTGTTGAGGGATAATAGGAAGAAGGATTAAAAATCTATCTTCTATATTTTTCAAGCAATTCATGAAAGTACTTTACCAAGGATTGTAGCAGCAACAAAGTCCAAGCAAGCATGGGATACCCTCTAGACAACTTACCAAGGCATGGAAAAAATAAAGACAACAAAGCTACAAATGATAAGGATATATTTGAGACAATTTGTATGAATGAGTTTGAGAATGTAGACTCATTGTTTACATAAATAATTGGACGGGTTACTCAAATTAGGTCTCATGGTGAGACAATTGAGCAAAGGAGAATATTTGAGAAAATTTTGAGAAGTATGTTATTGTTGTGGCCATAGAAGAGACAAACGATCTCTCACAATTTTCAGTGGATGAGCTTCATGCATCACTAATTTCTCATGAACATAGGTTGAATAGAGCAACAAACTCCTCATTAGAACATTCCATCAAGACACAAGTTTCATTTAGTCAAGGTAGAGGCAAAGGAAGATCAAATGCCAGAGGAAGAGGCAGAAGCCCACACAGAGGTGGAAGAGGCAACCCTTCAAGCTCAAGTGGAAGGGGCATCAATCAAAATTGAAGTCAAGGCCTAAGCCAAAATCAAGCACAAGGTCAAAGGTATGACAAATCTCAAGTTCAATGTCATTATTGTAAGAAGTATGGTCATTATGCAAATGAATGTAAAAAAAAGAAACATGACGTAAGTAACAAACTAAGTGCAAATTTCACAAAGGAAAATTAGAACCAACATAGAAAGTTTTTGGCTTGTAATGTAGCATAAGAAAAACAAAAGGATGTATGGTTTCTAGATTCATGGTGCAACAATCACATGACAGGGAACATAGAAATGTTTACTAATCTACATGAAAGTGTGAAATCTGAAGTAACATTAAGGACCCATAGAAAAGTCTCTATCATGCAAAAAGGAAGAGCCAATATTATAACAAAGAAGGGAGATAAAAAGTACATTTCAGATGTCTATTTTGTCCCTAGTTTGAAGAATAACCTTATAAGCATTGGACAACTCATGCCAAAGGGCTACAATTTCTTTTTCAAGGATGGAGAGTGCACAATTTTGGATAAGTATCTAAGAAAACAGTTGATTGCAAAGTTTCATATGACAAGTAATAGAATGTTTCCCCTAAAGATAAAACTAGATTTGAAGGAAGAAGTTGCACAAGCACAACTATCAATGAATTCACAAGAGGATGAAAAAAATGTAGCAGTTGTCACACAAATAAACTTTCAGGCAACGGCCAAGGATGAAAACTGATTATGGTATTTGGGATTTGGACATCTCAATTTGGAGGTTTGAATTTTTTATATAGGAAAGGCATGGTGAAGGGATCACCACTCAGAGAAAAATTGGACAACCTATGTGAAGGATGAACCTTGCGAAAACAACATGGAGAGACATTTCCAGTAGGAAATTCAATAAGGGAAAAATGACCCTTGGAGATTGTCCATTCATATTTATGTGGACCAATCCAGACAACATCATTTGGTGGCAGCTATTATATTTTGACTTTCATGGATGATTATACAAGGAATACATGGGTCTTCTTCCTAAAAAATAAAATTGAAGTGTTTGACTGCTTCCGCCAATACAAAGCTCTTTTTCAGAAGCAAAGTGGACACTACATCAAATTTTTGAGGACTGAAAGAGGTGGTGAATACATCTCAAATGACTTCCTACGTTTTCTCAAGGAGCATGTAATTCACAAAAAAATTACAACAAGGTATACACCTCAACAAAATGGTGTCGTGGAAAGGAAGAATAGGACCATTATGGAAATGGCAAGGAGTATGTTGAAAGAAAAGAATTTACCAAATGATTATTGGGTTGAAATTGTCGCTTGCGCAACATATATCATTAATAGGTGTCCAACCAAAATTGTCAAGAATATGGTTCCTAAAGAGGCATGGAGTGAAAGAAATAATAGTGTCAATCACATGAGAGTGTTCATATGTGTGGCTTATGCACATGTCCCAAATGAATTAAGGAAGAAGTTGGATATCAAGGGGGAGAAATGCATATTTGTTGGATATAGTTATGAATCCAAGGCATACAAGCTCTACAATCCATTAACCAAGAAGGTCATAATCAACAAATATGTACAGTTCATAGAAGAGGAAGCATGGGATGGAAGTTTAGAGAATACAATCAATGTGAAAACATGTATACCACAGGAAGACAAAGAGGAATTGGTTGCATCAAGTAATTCCTCAATGGTGACTCATACTCTTATTCAATCTCAACAAAGAAGTCACCAAGTGACATCGTTAACAAATAATAGGACATGTCACGCAATCAAGAAAGTACTACTCCAAGCACACCGCAAAAAATCACAACGTCATCTACCTCAAGCACAACATCAACTAACATGTCAAGCCCATATTTTGCAAGCATAAGAAGACAAAAATCAGAAATTTAAGTGACATTTATGAACAAAATGAATTTGATAGTAATGCAGTTCTGAATTCCTAACTTGCATTATTTTGTAATGTATATGACCCAATCCATTTTGTGGATGCAGTCAAAGAGGAAAAACGGGTCGCAAAAATGGATGAAGAAATAGGAGCAATAGAAATTTATGAATTCGGCTCAAAAAATAGAAGAAAAGAGAGATCAACGCCTTAGAAATCAGCCACTTCGAGGGGGCAACCTCCAATACATTACATAAATGAACAATTATTGGATGATACAAATGACAAAACCTCCTTCTATATATAGGAGTCCATGGGATCACAATATAATCCTAGCCAACCTAACAATAATAATGTAAGGGCACAATAATAACAATATTGGGGTTGTAGGAGTACAACAATAACAATAAGGGGGCTACACTAATAATAATAAGGGACTATACTAGTAATATATGGACCTAACAGAAAAGAATGAAAAATGCAAGTTAGTGGACCTTCCATAAGGAAAAGAAGTCATTGGAGTGAAGTGGGTCTATAAGACTAAGAGAAATGTTGAAGGAAATATTGAAAGGCATAAAGCAAGGGTAGTTGTCAATGGATACAAGCAGTAGCATGGAAGATATTATACAGAGACATTTGTGCTAGTCGCAAGGGTGCATACAATGCACACAATGTTGTCAATTTCCGCACAACATAAATTTAAAGTGTATCAAATGGACGTAAAATCAATGTTCTTGAATGGAGTGTTTAAAGAGGAAGTATATGTTGCGCAACCACCTGTGTATGAGGTAGAAGGCCAAGAAGACAAGGTGTATAGGTTGAAGAAATCTCTTTTTGGGCTTAAGAAAGCATCATGTGCATGGTATAATAGGATAAATGCTTACTTGATCGACAATGGCTTTGAAAAATGTGATGGTGACCCTACTCTCTATATCAAAGAGAGTGATGGTAAGATTCTTATTGTTATTTTATATGTAGTTGGTTTGATTTTTATAGGGAGTGATGATTTCCTCATTGATGATTTCAAAGAAGTCATGAAAAGTGAGTTTGAAATGACTAACTTGGGATTGTTAACATATTTTTGGGCATAGAAGTGAAGCAAACATAAACTGGTATTTTTATTTCCCAAGAAAAGTATGTAGCAGACATTTTGGAGAGATTTAATATGCATAACAACAATTTTTCTCCAACTCAACCTGTCATGGGGTTGAAGTTAAGAAAAGAAGATTGCAGAAGTAATTTCAATCCAAAATTATACAAAAGTATGGTGGGAAGTTTGATTTATTTGACATAAAGTAGGGCAGATATAATGTATGCAGTAAGCCCAGTGTCAAGGTTCATGAAGACTCCCAAGGAGACGCATTAGCAAACAACCAAAAGGATTTATGGTATGTCAATGGGAAAAATAAGTATGGTACTTTGTACATCGCAACAAATGATTTTAGGTTGGTTGGTTACACTGACAGTGATTCGGCAGGAAGCGTTGTTGACAGAAAGGGCACACTAGGATCTGTTTTTCATTTAGGTTCATGAGCCATTTCATGGGCCTACAAGAAGAATCTGATAGTGTCATTGTCAACAACAGAAGTTGAATATGTCATCGCAACAACAGGAGCATGTCAAGAATTTTGGATGAGAAGAATGTTGAGGGATTTATGCCATGAACAAGAGGGAACAACAATTACTTTTTACGACAACAATTCTTTAATTGCACTATCAAAGAATTCAATTTTTCACATGAGGAGCAAGCAAATTGACACTAGATATAATTTTATAAGAGAATTTATTAATAATAGTGAAATTTTGTTGCAGCATTACAGGTCATAAGAATAATTTGTAGACATCTTTACAAATCCATTAGCACGTGAAAATTTTATTTATCTTATAGATGGTTTGGGAATGTTTAATGGTCATAGTTGTGATAAAGGGGGAGTGTTGGAAAAATTAATCTCAACCACCACAATTATTAAACTGATAACATCCATATGTGTGGTACACTTTTACTGCAGGTTGTAGATTTTTTTTATAGGATGAAGGACATAGATTAAATGAAGTTTTGACCAGGAGTACGAATTCCCCATTATGAAACACATGAGATGTAGAAATTATAAAAAAAATATGTATACCAATGGATTCAATCCAATCATGCGATATGCTAAAGCAAGATACTGAATCCTTCTACAAATTAATTGCGGAAAAATAAACATGATCTCACAATCACACCAAGTAAGAGAAAGAAGCAAATCAATCGCATAACATGGATATTTTTCCCGGGGGAAGCTTGCTACTCAAAACCCATCTATCTCTATTGTGTAATGAACCAAGGAATCATGAAACAATACAATTCACTCTTCTCACAAGAGTCTGTTGCACTATCTTGATTGTCTCACACTGATCTGGACAAAATTGAGCTAGTACTTAGCTAATTTTCAGCCTCTTCTCAGCCTACCTTTCTTACATAATTCCTATGCAATTAATCCTTAATAAATAGGATAAGTAGCCTTCCTTGATTTCGCAGTGCTCATGGGAAATCCTATGGGTGTATTATTGTATCTGGGCAGTTTGCTAATAATACAACTGATAGTTAACATCCCTTTAACCTCTGTCTCAACTGGGTCTTCATCAGAACTGAAATGCATGCAGATATTAATAGTAAATCATCATTTACTTTATAGATAAATACATGTGAATTAAATTTTATTTAATTCAGTTGACCTCTCACTAGTGCAAAAATCAGTTGCAACTAGTTAAATTGATTTTAACTCACTTAATTGAGTTAACAAATTTCTCATGCATTAAACTAATACATTAATTGTAACTTGGACTCTAAAACAAATATAATCACTCTACATGCCTCGCCAACCACCCTCAACTCAAATTTCATGATCTAACTGAGTATATCACACTCAGTTAACTATTACAAGTGATTATGAGATAAGATTACAATTTATTATCCAATTTCTATAAGGGATAAATAAATTTGACACATATTTCTTCTAATTTAATTAAGAAATAATTAAATCAAAAGCCTCCATTGTAGCCATTTCTCGATGCCATTTTATGGATGTTGTTTCTGGATGCCAATTTCACTGTTTCTTGTTTCAAATTTCAACACTCCCTCTCAATAAGAAAGGAATCAATACGTCTCGATCCGGTACCTTTGGAATGTTCTTGCATGCAACACTTCTCTAGTGGTGTTTTCACATGCAACTATCCTAAAACTAAATAGCCTCCAAACAACTTAATCAGTATAATGCATCTATCATCAGAGTCTTGTGACTGTTGGATCCTATTGCACATGTCTACTAGACTCTCTGTGCTGCTGACATCTGCATCCAAGCACTCTACACTACTGCCAACTCTGATCTGTGCTCCAATACCCGACACCTGTCACTTTGATTTCTGTCCTCCTGACATCTGACTGCATCAATCTAACTGATCCTTCCTGCTACTGTTGTATTGTGGGCTCCCTTTAGCTAGGTTCGATCCATGAGACACACCATCTCAATGAATCCTGCCCACATTTCTTCTTGGAATTAATTCTGTACATCGCCCCACCGTACACCTGGAGGTATAGTTTCATGTACTCCCTCTACCCATCTGGATTGAAATTTCCCCCTCCTGGAGGTCTCTTCTTGAGTGGACACTTCCACTCGGTCTCGTCTCTGCTTATCCAGTTATGGCTGCTCCACAATCTTCTAAGACTACTTCTGAGGCTGCATGTTGAGATATAATTGCTCCCTCTCAACCACCAAGTCGTTAATCATTTCATTTCTCCTAAAATCCTTGCATGCATCCTCAACCTAGAGATCATACAGGTTCTTGACTCTTGAACCAATCTGCTTCACCTATCCTGTGGTTATGTTTTTAAGGAAAACTTTTTCTTTTCTAAACATCACTTCATAACCATGGTCTTCCAATACCACTACGGAGACAATATTCTTCTCTAGGCCTAGAACATACAAAACATCCGCTAGTCTGAGATGGGAGCCATTTTAACTTTGAAAGGTAATTGTACCTATGCTGGTAGCACTATACCTCTTGTCATCTCCAAACTCTATGCTCTGTTGGAGGTCCTTCTCCTCCAAGTCACTTAAGATATCTCTATTCCCCGTCATATGGAACGAGGCACCGCTATCTAAATGCCACATGCATCCCATTACACTATTGGCCATGCATGCAATGAGAGTAAAATCAAGCTCGAACTATGAATCCAATGCTTCACTTGCTGCAACTGCAGGCTCCTTCTTGCTTGCCCTCTTCTGTGGACAATTTTTAGCATAGTGCCCATGCTCATGATAGTGAAAACATATGATCTTGGACAGGTCTTTCTTTCCCGCTTTGCCTTAGGATTTCTTTCCCTTGGCCTTCTTTTCCATATTGTTCAAGGCACAATATTCCTCGTCAGTAGTCTTGGATGAGGATCCATCCCTGGTATTCCACATGAATTCTTCTTGTACCAAATCCGACCAAAGTCACTCCTAATCTAGCAACTTCTCCCTCCCATTGACAAAGGCTTGATAACTATGCCAGCTCTTGGGAAGGCCTAGAAGTGCTAGGCTCACCAAGTCATCATCTGCTATGGTCACACCAACACTTCCAAGCTCATCTTGACATTGAGTGAACTTCGCCATGTATGTCAGTACCATCTTGTGCTCCTCCTTCTTGATTTTCCTGAGCTTGTCCTTCAACGCCAACTTCCTTTGGTTACTATTGTTCTGAAATAGATATGTAAAGGCCTTCCACATTTCATATGGAGTCGCCTTGCCATGGAAACTCAATACAATGTGATCTCGAACTCCCTCTAATAAGATCCTCCTCGCCTTTGCAACTTTATTTTTCTAAGCATCAAGAAGAGCGGCGTTTGCTGCTGCAGGTCTTGGAATATCATTGTCAATGAATTCTTTCAACCTGTTGTCCTCCAGAACTGCCTCCATTTTGTATTTCCATAAAATATAATTAGAACTTCCCTTGAGTGCATATTCCAATCTTAATTGTTTGAAAGCCATCTTGATTCGCCTGTCACACCAAAGAATATTTTTGAAAATTCGAATGATGTTCAGCACAAACTTAATTTATTCTCCACTATAGTGATTTCCTGCACTCTCATACCATGTAGAAATTATACAAAAAATATGTATACCAATGGATTCAATCCGATCATGTGATATGCTAAAGCAAGATATTGAATCCTTCTATAAATTAATTGCAGAAAAATAAACACGGTCACACAATCACACCAAGTAAGAGAAAGAAGCAAATCAATCGCACAACACAGATATTTTTCTTGGGGAAAGCTTGCTGCTCAAAACCCCTCTATCTCTATTGTATAATGAACCAAGGAATCATGAAACAATACAATGCACTCTTCTCACAAGAGTCTGTTGCACTATCCTCACTGTCTCACATTGATCTAGACAAATTGAGCTAGCACTTAACCAATTTTCATCCTCTGCTCAGCCTGCTTTGCTTACATGATCCCTAGGCAATTAATCCCTGTTAAATAGGATAATTAGCCTTCCTTGACTTTGCAATGCACATGGGAAATCCTATCTATGTATTACTGCATCTGGGTAGTTTGTTAATAATACGACTGATAGTTAACATCCCTTTAACCTCTGTCTCAACTAGGTCTTCATCAGAACTAACATGCATGCAACTATTAATAGTAAATCATCAGTTACTTGACATATCATTGCATGTGAATTAAATCTGATTTAATTCACTTGACCTCTCACTAGTGCAACAATCAGTTACAACTAGTTAAACTGATTTTAACTCACTTAATTGAGTTAACTGATTTTTCATGCCTTAAACTAGTACATTAACTGCAACTTGGACTCTAAAACAAATATAATCACTCTACATGCCTCACCAACCACCCTCAACTCGAATTTCATGAGCTAGTTGAGTCTATCACACTCAATTAACTATTAAAAGTGATTATGAGATAAGATTACAATTTATTGTCTAATTTATTTAAGGGATAAATAAATTTGACACGTATTTCTTTTAATTTAATTAAGAAATAACTAAATCAAAAGCCTCCATGGTAGCCATTTCTAGATGCCATTTCTTGGATGTTTTCACCATTTCTTGTTGCAAATTTCAACATGAGATAATTAAATTCAGATGAGCATTTAATGCAGAGTTGGTGAAACATATGTTCGTGATATTTATTCCGCAACTAACATATGTACTCCACATCATAGAAAAATATTTTTGTATAATTGCTCATCATGTGTCTTAATATTTGACTTAATCATGAATTAATGTATTTAAAAAATATATGCTTTGAATATACATGTATGTAGAAGTATTTTGAAAAGCAACAAAGGTAAGTCTCAAAAATTTTAGAGAGAAAATTGTGGTGCAATTTGTGGTGGGCGCGTAGAACAATTTGTTACGAGGTTTTACAGTGAGTTACTACGCAACTCTTGGTGAAGTGTTAATCTTAGTAAGAACTCTTGTTTTACTTGGTGAAGGAGCGACAAATTCCATATGAATTTTTTTCAATGTATTCAAAAAATATAATCTAAAGTATATTTATTGGAATATCTTTCTGGAAATTTCACGTCTGGTTTTTATTGCACAACTACTCTATTTTGATGTGCATAAATTTTCTTGAGTTTTTAGATTTGTTTTGTTGCAGAAATCAACTGTGCGAATTAATCTTCACAATTTTTTTCTTGAGGAAGACTCCTCTGCCTAAACTTTCACAGATTTCTTAGCATGGGAAATAAATGCACTCAACTCATGGCACAACATAACTGACTAACAATCCCATATTGCATCTAAAACTATACAGACAATTTTATTGCTATCCTTGATGCAAGGCATGTTACCACTCAAACCAGCAAGGGAGCATCTAAAAGGGAATCTTAAGAGAGCAACTGCCACGTCAAGGGAAACTATAGAGGCTTAGCCCACTGTCACAATAGCTAAGACTCCCTACTCTTTACGCACTTTCACCGATGAGAGGAGACCTGGTAATTAGGAAGTGACATTAAAGAACCTTTTCGTAACATATGATTAAGAATAGAGCTTACTTTCTCTTTAAGAAAGATGCAAGACTTTTCAGGGAAAGGAGGTGAGGACTTGAGGGTTAGGTTAAAGGAGTATGACTTTAAAGTAGTTTCTCAATCCCTAAAATCCTTATAGAACATGGATTCTTGATTTTCCCTAGATGAATTGTCTTTAATAAGAAATGGGACCACGCAGGGCCAAGTAGACCCAGCCTAGGTGAAGGGGATGTGATTTTAGCAACATATGATATTGTTAACCTCACCAAGGCAAGGGTAAAGGATTAAAAAAAAAATTCACCTAAAAATGTCAAATTGATCCTATGAGGTACTAGCCTTGGGAACACTAGGGCAAAGTTTGATCCTAGACCTAGGGCTTGGGATATCTCACAATCCCACTATCGGAATCTCTTATGATTTGGAAGAAACCTTGAGGACCCACCAATGTAGTAGGGCCGAGGAGATCGAACTTTTTCTAGGGCTAGTTTTTCGGGAAATTGATGACGTAGGTGGCCCAGTGTAGCTAGACCTAGAAGAGGGAGGAAAAGGTGAAAATATATGGTTTGAATGACCAAATTTTGATGTATTAGTGCCTAATTCCTCTTGGGTATATGGATTCAAGGAGAATTATGAAGATGGACTCTATTTCTTGTTCAAGGGGGCTCTCAAAGTCGACTTCATCCAATGTTGAGGGCAAGAGAAGAAAAGTGACCTTAAAATAATTTATACTTCATTGAAAATGGAAGAGGATTATTGATATAAATCAATCTCTAGGAAAATGCATTCATCAAACATGGCTCATACATGGATACAAGCTAAATAGAAACATAATTCCACATTGATGTCGTAAATGCATGCAACAATTAGCCCTAAAATAGAGAAAATCTCATAACCAATGTATGTAGAAAAATCAAATAAAATATTGTTACAATTGCACTTAAACGTAAGAGAATATATCCAACCATCAAAACATTTTAAATATAAGAAGCTCAAAGATAAGAAGAACCTGATCCATACATCAAAATTCATCCTTTATCCAAGAATATCCACAAAGGAAGAAGTGTGAAGTTCTCTAAGGAGAGAGTGATCCAAATCCAAGTGATGATCCAAAATTAATCCATCAAAATCCTATTGATACACTCATTAGGAGTTTGAATTACCTAATGGGCCTACATTAGACCCTAAAAATAAAATAATGTGCAAATTAACTAACTTTTGGAGACAATCCCACCAAACTAGCTCACAAATAAAATAATAGGCCTCTCAAGAGGTCAAATAATAATATATGCATGTCGTAGGGCCATCCAAGGGGCCTGATGAGGGCCATAAGTTCCATAATGATGAATAGGATCCTCAAAAGTGATGGAAAAGGGGGTGGCCCCTTGTTCTCCAAATAATAAATTTGTGGTGTTCCAAGTGAGTGTGGGGGCACACCAATGACCTCATGGGTCTCCATATGAGTCTAATATGATTGTAGACCATATGTAAGGGCTTAGATGATGTAATGAATTCTTTTATTTCATCATACAAGTCCTGGGAAGCCTGCCAAGTATGTGGTGCACCTGTGAGTCCAGTTGGGCATAGTGTACTAAATGCATCTTCCTCATCCAAAAGGTGGATCTCTGGAAATATTTGAACATGTATGGGGATCCATGGAGTGTTTTCTACTACTGTGGAGGCCCATGTCTCTCTACACACACCCTATATGTGCCAATTTATCTCTATGGATGGTTAGGACCTCGTATAGGGAAACCAAATCCAAATGGACACCATCTACAATCCTGCATAAGATACAATGAGCCCCCTAGCCTTCTAGTACAACAAGTCATTCAATTAATCGGGTAAAATAGCTTACAAACGATGGAAAACAAGTGGACACTTCATAATGGCATGCCCTTCCATAGTGAGTGTTGGCATGTGCCAATGTCTCCTAAATCCAAAGGGGGTTATCCAGGTACATTATTAAGTGTTTTCTACATTTAGAAGGGATACTATGCCCAAGGCATATCACCCAAATAGTGGCGGTATGTGATAAAAAGGTGAAATGGAATAGGGAATTATAGGGACAATCTTGGGCCACATATCAGGGCACACGAGTAGCTAAAGAGAGGGAATCTCACACCTGGGTATGTAATGTGTAGGAGGGAGAAATCGTGGTACATGAGGTGCCCCAACCTTGCTTTTTCCACCATTATTTATACATTGCCTTTTTAACATGAGGTGCCCCGACCTTGCTTTTTCCACCATTCTTTATACATTGCCTTTTTCATTTTGTTATCTCTAAATTGGTACTAACGGGTTACTCCTCTAGACAACTTAGAGTAACTATTTCAACCAACTTTTAACTGAAGATTAGCCTCTTCAATCTGAGAGAGATCTCTCAAGGTAACCTATGATTTTCAATGAAAACTCTATTAGATGGCTAACTCTAATTACTGTAACTTGATTGTGATTGATTGCAGGTTGAAAATATAAAGGACTTGCTACCACTGGGCTAATGGAGTCAACATCAGGAAACTCAATGAAAATAATCCTTCTTAAGGAAACTGAGGCAAATGAAAATTTCAATTAAAAGATGGGACACACATAACATAGGAAGGAAACAACAGTTCAATATCTAAAGGAAGTCAGAGCATGTTCTCCAAGAATTCTGAGTAATTAGACATAAAACTTGCTGCATATAAAAACATGAAAAATATAAGACACATAACTCATTCAAAACCTCATTTGAATCTCAGGTGAAGAAGGCCCAATCATTAGGGGAATTTTGAGGTCTAAAATGGGCCTCCTAAGGAAATTATAAAATAATAATGGAAATAATAAAATAATATTTGATTACATCATCAAATTTTAGAGGGAAAAAAGAAAAAACTAATTTTTTAACTCATATTTTCAACTTATCTCCCTATGGGTTTACTCAAATTCGGAGAAGAAACACTCGTTGGATGCATAATTTGATTCCTCATCCAAGGAGTACCCATGTTTCATACTTTCAATCGACCCTTCTCCATGAAAAATCACAAATATGTAAAAAACATAATTGCAATCACGTTTTTTCATGCATTTATAATTTTTCGTGTAGCAGGGTCCATCGAAGGTATGCAAGATGGGTACTCCTTGGATGATGAATTAAATTGTGCATCCAATGAGTACTCCCACTCGAAATTTGAGTAAAATCTTAGGGAGATAAGTTGAAAAGATGAGTTGAAAAAGTAGTTTTATTATTTTATTATTTTTTAATATTTTTACTTTTTTACTCCAAAAATGGTGAATCATCCCCCATGGTTGACATCGTCACCTTGAATCCTATTGGTTCTTATAAACTTTATTTTGGTTGTAAATTTTTCTTAGGAGGCCCATTTTATACCTCAAAATTCCCCTAATGATCCATTGTGTATTACTGAATATCAAAATATTTTACAATAGTAGCATTGTGATAAATTATTCTCCAACCTCTTCAAACTCTTTCCTCTCACTATTTATAGAATTAGAGACCTTTAAATCATGTTTTCCAGTTGGGCTAGACCACCGAATATCTTCAAGGACACCTAATCTAACTGACAACTGGTTACAAGGAGGAAAAGTAGAGACAATCCTATTTTTGAGAATTAGAAACCTAATAGGAGTCCTTCACTCATTATTACCTTAACTAAATTAATTAAACCCCATACATATAAAGGCTTTATCGAAAGAGAAACCTTATGAGGTGGCAGAAAACAGGATTTAACAATAAAACATAGTGGCTGAAATTTAGGAACTGTTCATCAGATTCTGATCATAAATTGTCATGATGATGATGTGACAGCATGATGAGATGGAATCTCCAAACCACCCTTGTGATGAGTGTTTCATTCAGCGAATCTCCCCTCTGATACTCTTTGACATTTCGTATGGAAAAAACCCTTGGAAAATTTCCTTATCCTTCGGACATTTGCAAAATTTGGCTTTGCTGCAAAAACAGATCCTTTTAGGCACTTTTGCAGCAAGATTTTGCACTGAAGAAATTTAAGCCATTTTTGTTGTACATATGCTACTTCTGACCAGTGGATGGTGTTTAATGATCAAAAAAAATTAAATACGGGCCTTAGAGCTCCTTAACCAAGTCAAAATTAGCGGTTTTGAACCAAAAATACATCTTCAACGATTCCACAACAAAAACTGGGCTTCAAGCCTAGGACACGCTGTGGAATTGTCTAATTGCCCACAGACTTTACAAAATTTGGATTTTTGGCCTAGAAAAGTTCCATGAATGTACTTGAAGATGAGATATGAAGAAATAAGACAAAAACATCTATTTTTCATTGTTACCTCTTCATTTAGTAGCAGGCTCTTCATGGGTAACTTCAATAGGTTCCTCTACAACCTTCATTTTCAAACCCCTCTTCTCTAATTCAACCTTCACCATTTCCATTTGTTCCTTCAATTCTTTGACTTGTCTCTTAAGAATATTCCTTTCTTCCTTCAACCATAAGTTCTTTTTCCTTGTGTGTTTCATCATGGTGCACAAAGGCTGGGTTATTTTAAGCAATTTCTTGGCCTTTGCCAGGGCTTCTTCAAAAAATGTGACCTGATCAGTTACTCTCTTTTCCATCTCATCTATCAATTATCTATCTTGTTTATGTTGAACCCTTAGTTAAAATGAGAGGGTGGGGGGGGGGTGAATTAGTTTAATACATACATGGACTTTTAAAACTTTCCTTTAAACTTATTTACACCTTCATTTCATGATCAAATTATTATATAATGAAATAAAAATCTTAATATATGAGCAGTAAGTATTAAGCAGATTAAATACAGAACATCAACACATAATCATTATGCACATGGACAATAGATATAAGTGGAAACCCATAAGCGAGAAAACCACATCTTATTATTGTTCTGATGCAAAGGAAAGCTCCAAATCCCTCTCACCACTGATTTTCAGTGTAGGCTCCAACCTACAGGAGGCTACTACCTCAAATTGTGCAAGCTACAACTTGCAAGGAAGCTCCAACTCCCATTTGTTTTCTGCAAGCTACAACCCACAGGAGGCTCCTACCTCAACTAGCTCTAACTGGACATCTATCAAGCTACAACTTGAAACGAAAGCACCAACTCCCATGTATTTTTATGTATGCTACAACCCATAGGAGGCTCCTACCCCAACCAACTACAACTGGACATCTATCAAGCTACAACTTGATATGGAAGCACCAACTTCCTCACTCTACAATAAAATCATATGCTAATTTACCTGGATATCAACTCTCTTTTCCTCCTTCTTCAATACTGCCCTTAGAGCCTTCAAATATTTTTCATATCAGCTCTGGATCTTCAAAACATCTCTATCTACTCTCTCTCATCCTTCCTTTCTCTAACATTCTGCGGCTCTCTTACATTCTTCTGCTCTTTTCAATTCTGCAGCTTTTTAACTTCTTCTGCACTCTTCAAATATGTTGCATCCTCTCTCTTTCTTCTTCTAAATTTTCATAACCTTCTACATACTGATATTACTTGTTTTATATAGATAACTTCATGATTGTTTGCATTCTATAGGGAATATGGAGTGAACCGACTTGACTCTCTGCCTTCCACCCATTTGATTCCTCATTCTTCAGTTCATGATATGACATCAGGAGTAATTATTATAGTACTCATGGTGTTTTTCCTATGCCTACGGAGACTTTCCATTGCATCACAAACAATATAAAATAATCAATGAACTTACATTTACAATTACAATAATATTTCAATTCAGCCCTTTCAACTTTTTTCTTTTCTGTTCATCTTGTCTTCTCTACCTGTTTTCCCTTTGTCTTCTCTGCCTGATGTTATATTTGCAATTGTGCTGCAACATTATTGTCGTAGCCCGACTTAACCCATGCCTTTATGTTTTACACCACCTCTGCCTATTGCATATCTTACCTGCAGCGTTCTATGATCTTCTTTGCTCCTTTGCTCTGTGTTGGGTTACTTAACTGAATCTCCTTTTGCCCACGTTCAGTCTTTGTTATCAAAATGTCGCAGTTGCATAACACCTCTACATGAGTGTCGAGTCACTTGCGTAGAGTTTTCTCTCTTGCGTTCATCCTTTCCTTTTTAACTCATATCCGCATCTACATGACATTTTTCTACACTTAGAGTCAGGTCTTACCCGAGTCTACTCCCGTTCAGTATTTTCTTTTAACTAACTGCCGCAACATTGTTCTGCTCGGGCTCCTGGTCCTTTTTCATGTGTTCATGCCTTTCCTTTGTAACCCGAGTCGACCTCCACTTCCATGGTTTTCTTCATAAAACCAACGCAAACACATACAACCTTGGACTTAAAATATATTAGTATTCACCTTTGAACTGCATCGCGTCCAACTTACCGTGCGAAATCTTAAGTAAAAACCATAAAATCTACATTGTACGCTCATGCGCAATGCCGACATTTGGTCTCCCCTCATTGCATCGCATATTCCAATATTTACCGCATCGCAAACAATTTAACTTATCGTGCGATGTCTTAGCTTTATCCGCTATAATTTGCGATGTGTGCTCATGCGTTTTTCCATCCGTTGTTGATCTAACGGTCCTCACCTGCTCGCCCTTCTTCACAAAAAATAGGCGGAACTTCTTTACTGGAGGGTCCCACAACAGTTTCCACCAATCAAAAACGATCACACTTCACACTTTATTATATTTACTTTACAATTTAACTTAATGGTTAACCTCTATTTCGTGTGATCTGTGATATTGCATAATGCCAACACATGTCTTCTCCACTTCGTATCCCAAATAATTTAACTTATTATGTGACGCCTAAACACTAAACTCTAAGAGTTGCGATTTGTGAAATCACTCCCGGTGTGATTCAATCTCCGCCATTGGTCTTTGAGGGATCGGATGGTTCACACTTGTTTTGCTGATCAACTTCACATCGCCTATTAAATAACTTACCATGTGAAATCTTAACGATGTCTGCTAAATCTTGCGATGTGCGAAGTCTTCATGGGTTTGCGAGATGATCCCCATCATTGATTTGTGCCTGATCTAATGAACCTCGCTGTTGCTTGAAAATCTGATTGGTCTTCGATTCTTAACAAATAAACACTGTAATTCCCTGTTTGCGATGTGCGCTTTCATTCTCCTCCCGAAACGCATCCACATATCTGCCGTTAATATTAAATCTTCAATTCTGCGATCTAATCCTGACCATCCGCTCATCCTTCACGCGGATTCAATCTGATCTCTGTCATTAATTCTTAATACTTTGATTCTGCAATTTGATATTTGTCATCCAATCGGCCCACTTGGAATTCTTCTAAGATTTCTCTACCTTAGTCGATTTTTCTTCTTTTTGTGAGCACTGCTACTCTGAATCTTTGTTATCCTTCCTTAGCTTTATTCAGTTTCTAGATGCGTTGATCTCTCCTGAGCTTGTTCTTCTATTCATTATTCACTCCGACTTGGGATTCTTATGCTTGTTGCATGCCTTTGTTGCTTCTCTGCTGCCATTTTTGCTTCTCTGCTTCCTTTGCTGCTTCTCTGTTGCCATTGCTACTTCTCTGTTACCTTTGTTTCTTTTCTGTTGTCTTTTCTGCTTCTCTGCTACCTTGCTACCTCTATTGTCTTTGTTTCTTCTCTGTTGCATTCGCTGCCTCAACTGGATTCACTACTTCTGTTGTATTTGCTTGTTCTCTACTGCCTTTTCTTCCTTTGATGCCTTTGATGATAATCTAATGTTGCTCCCTGCCTCTCTGTTGCTCCTTTGCCTCTCTTTTATTCTTTCTTACTGCATTGTTGCCCGACCTAATCCTTCGCCTTATTGTTGGTTCAGGTGCTGCTCCTTTGTGCTCCTTTTCCATCAATGAAAATATTTATAACAATCTTCCCCTTTGGATTTGATGTTAATACATCCACCAATACTCCAATACTTCCTCCAAAAATTTCTCCCCCTTCCATTCTGCGAAGTGTCTTTCTCTCTTCCTCTGCTTGCTTTTCAAAAGATCTTTTCTTCTTCTGCTTGATTTTCCTCCCCCTTTGACATCAATGGTAAAGGGTTTCATTATTTCTCTCTGGGTTGTGTATAGGCCTTCTTCTTCTGAATTTATACCTTGCTGCTCTAGACTGGTGTACAAGAGTTGTTGGGAGAACACTTTGAGAATCATTGAACTTGTATGTATATACACAATAAGTTGATAACATCCCAAAGAAAATACTCCTTGCACTTTTATAAAGCTGAAAGTGATGATAAGGACACTTCATAAAATAAAATTATATAATCAAACTTATATAATCAGAGATGCATCACTGGAACAATATTAAAAAACTGAGAATGCTCCATACGACATATAAAGTCTGCTCCAAATAGACTTCAATCCATATTCTGATCTTCATTTGAGATACATATATGTAGTACACATATATTCAATTATGATGATGCTAATATATCTTTTATAGTTTTGGTTTACCTTTACTACCTTTTGGTGGTGATATGTGCTAGACTACTGACAGGAATATTACACTAACAACCGAAAGGACCTTAATACTGATGTGAAAAATGAATCAAACTAGAACTTGCATCTTATTGTAAGATTAGACAATATATTTCAATCTAAGAGACCAAATGACTTTAGTACTTGTACATAGTACTTTCAAAACAAACCCTGGAGGCTAGATACATTCAATGCATTGGTTAGTCTCACTTATCAACTATGAAATTTTATTTATGACATAAGGGGGTATGTATGTCAATGATCAACCTCTCTTCAATGGTGAAATACCAACAACTCCTTTTTGCTGAAGTAGGCTTTAGATGAATCAATAACATACTCTTGAGCTTCAAATGTAAGATTAACACAACTATTCCTTCATAATTCAGATACTTTAACTATTCTATCATGATGATCTTTAGCAAAACATATTCAAGTGGTTTAATTGAAATCTCAACAAAAAAACTTCACACAGTTTTATGAATGATCTTAAGAAAGAGGCCTTGAAGATATATCTATACTAACTTGAGGAAGGCATGCTGTTATATCTAGAAATAGATACTGCTTCAATGCTCAATATAATACTTGAAGTGTAAACAAGATAATGATACTTTAACACTTTTATTGACCTTTTCATGCATTAATAATGCAGATAACGCTGGGAATACTACCTTGATGTACTTTTTTCCATAATACTTTGATCCTAAGGACCTATACCATACCACTGCTCCACTGATGACACTTGGTATTCTGCTGATAGGTAGGTTGCTTGTTCCAAATACCAATTAATACTAATTTGATAATTCATGCAGTAATTTCACTTCAACTTGCACATGCACCCATAGTTAAGACAACCTTCATAGTTCCTACTATTGAGCTCTCCATTTTTCTCAATAGCAATCATCAATATACTGAATCTGATCTTGGCACCATTAACCTCTTACTTATTCTGTCATTTTATTTTAAAAGAATGTCACTACATATTCCTTTCTAGGACTTCTCCAGAATCCTTGCTGCTCGATATACACTTCAACTGTTCTAACATAATGATCTTCGGGAAGAAACCTTTACTTTCTTTACTTGGAATCTACAAGGGCATACCACTCATAGTTTTATCACTCATTTAACTGCTTTCCTCCAAGGGGACCTTCTATATATGAGTGATGTAATGATATAATGATGATAAATATTTCTCTTACTCATCATTCTTAATTTTGTTTCATTGTTAACTCTTGTAGTGTGATGCACTGTGTGATCATCCTCGATGGATATTTCTAGTTCTAAAGCATGAAACATAATTTTTGTGATTTTAACCATTCATCACTTAGTGTGTTGTTTTATTCTTAGCTTACATGCTCATGCCTTCTCTCCTTCCATAGCTTATTTCTGCCTTCTCTCCTTCCATCAACATATTGGTTATTGAATGCTTCAGGTATCCTTCTTCCTCTATATTTCTCTATCAGAGGAATTGTCCTTTCCAGTCCTAAAATTTTAGCTGTTCTTATTCCAAGGAGATATTCTTAGACTACCTTTTATGGGGACTATTTATGAACTGCTCTCCCCCTGGGATGTTGCTTCTTATCTATTATTGGCTGCATATTTGCGTTGTTTCCTAGAGCAGCTCCCCTTGACACTTTGATGGATTCATTATGTTATTGAAGTAACAGGCTCCTCCTTTCTCTTTTCCTTCCATAATTTATTTGGGTTCTTCATAATTTCTGCACTTCTTTTGATTCACAGTTTTGTCTGATTTGATTGGATTCCGTCATCTGTCTAGAGTTCTTTAATGTATAGGGCAGCTTACAGTCCTTTGTTTTGTGACTAAGCTTGTGGCATGAATAATATCTTATTTTACCTAGGTAAGGTTGAGCTAATGTATGGAATTTTGTTCCCCTTTTTTAACACAATTTACATTCAACATATTTATGTCCAAATTCATTGCATGGAAAACAGTAGCCATGGAATCGATTAGTGTACCTGGTGAAAGGTTGTCATCTCCATTTGTTTGCTTAAGGTATTATTTTCATTTCCTGCATCTTTTACTGGTTGGATTGGATTTTCTTTGTCTTACAGTATGCCAGAATATGTCTAGGTTTGTGGCAGGAAAAACAAGTGATACTTCTCATGGGAGGAAAGGACATCCTTTGACAGCTTCTGAATTTATTCAATTCATATTTAGGAGTGTATGACCCTTTTGCAGCTAAATATTTCTTCATTTCATTCTTTGTCATTTGAGGTTGTTGCTTGTTTCTATTTGCTTCATTACCCATCAAGGTCTAAATGGCTTCTAATTATTTGGATCTCTTTTGGTTTGATTCATTATCCCTTACAAATTTTACAAAAATGATATTCTTGTTAACTTCTACCTTGGACTTATTGGTTTCTCCTTCATAGCCTATCCCAGCCTTTATGAGAGGAGACCTTTGAGCATTTAGAATCTGGTGTAACTATCCAAAGCTTTTCATTTGTGGAATATTCATAATTAGCTCAATTTGGGCCTTCTCTGATTTCATCCTCAGGCTTACCACCTCTTCTTCCAATCTTCCACATTCCAGACTTTTCTCTCTTATTTACTGCAGCAGAGTGTCTTCTATTTTCCTTGATTCTTCAAGTTGTGCCTTCAGGCCAACAATTTCTTCCTTATCTTCATATTCTCTCTCATCACATATTTGCACCAATGTCTTAAGGTTTTTTTTTCATTCTTAAATATTTCTATTTCAGTCAAGGTTATGTAAAGTTTGGATTTTTCCTCAACTATAATTTCTTCATGGTACTCACATCCATTCACCCTAGCAGGTATCTCATTTGATTGACTTTTTTCCTTTTGAAAGGAATTTTTCTTCTTCTTTTGGTTTATCTTCTCCTTTTTTATAATGCATCCACTAGTGTCTCCTTCATGCATGAGATGCAATCTATTCCAGATTCATTTTTCAGAAGTTAAATCCATTATTGAATCAAGATCCTTGTTATGAAGACTATTATATAGAACACAATTTGCCTTGGCATTCCACCCATTTGATTCCTCATTCTTCAATTCAGGATATTACATCAGGAGTAATTATTACAATACTCATGGAGTTTTGCCTATGCTTACGGAGACTTTCCTTTTAATCACAAACAATATAAAATAATTAATGAATTTACATTTACAGTTACAATAATATTTCAATTCAACCCTTTCAACTTCTTGCTTTTCTGTTCATCTTGTCTTCTCTACCTGCTGTCACTTTTCCCTCTTTGCATGTTGTTATATTTCCAACTGTGTTGCAACATTACTGTCTTAGCCCGACTTGACCCATGCCTTTATGTTTTACACCACCTCTGCCTATTGCATATCTTACCTGCAGCGTTCTATGATCTTCTCTACTCCTTTTATCTGTGTCGAGTTACTTACCTGAGTCTCCTTCTGCCCATGTTCAGTCTTTGTTATCGAACTGTTGCAGCTGCATAACACCTCTGCACGAGTGTTGGGTCACTTGCCCAGATTTTTCTCTCTTGAGTTTAGCCTTTCCTTTTTAACTCACAGTTGCATCTACATGACACTGTTCTGCACTTAGAGTCAGGTTTTACCCGAGTCTACTCCCATTCAGTATTTTCTTTTAACTCACTACCACAACATTGTTCTGCTCGAGCTTCGGGTCCTTTTTCATGCATTTAGGCCTTTCCTTTGTAACCCGAGTTGACCTGCACTTGCATGGTTTTCTTCATAAAAGCAACGCAAACACATATGACCTTGGACTTGAAATATATTAGTATTCACCTTTGAACCACATTGAGTCCAGCTTATCGTGCAAACTCTTAAGTACAAACCATAAAATATACGATGTGCACTCATGTGCAATGCCGACATGTGGTCTCCCCTCGTTGCATCGGATATTCCAATCTTTACTGCGTTGCAAAAAATTTAACTTATCATGTGATGTCTTAGCTTTATTTGCTATAATTTGTGATGTGTGCTCATGTGCTTTGTCGTCCATCATTGATCTAACAATCCTCACCTACTCACCCTTCTTTGCAAACAAGAGGCGAAACTTCTTTATTAGAGGGTCCCACAACACTTTCCACGAATCATAGGCGATCACACTTCACACTTTATAAGATTTAATTTACAATTTAAATTAGTGGTTAACCTCTATTTTGTGTGATCTGTGATATTGCACCGTGCTAACACATGTCTTCTCCACTTCGCATCACAAATACTTTAACTTACCATGCGATGCCTTAACACTAAACTCTAAGAGTTGTTATTTGGGAAATCGCTCCTAGTGTGATTCGATCTTCATCGTTGGTCTTTGAGGGATTAGATGGTCCACACTTGTTTTTCTAATCAAATTCGCATCGCCGGTTAAATAACTTACCGTGAAAAATCTTTACGTTGTCCGCTAAATCCTGCGATATGTGAAGTCTTCACGGGTTTGCGAGATGATCCCCACCATTGATCTGTGCCTGATCTAACGAAACTCAATGCTGCTTTCAAATTCGATTGGTCTTCTATTCTTAACACATATACTACAATTCCTGGTTTGTGATGTGCGCTTTCATTCTCCACCTGACACGCATCCACATCTCTATCGTTAATATTAAATCTTCAATTCTGCGATCTAATCCTGACTGTCCTCTCATCCTTCACACGGATCTTCTTCATCTCTTCTGCCTACTCTGATATCTATCATTAATTCTTCATAATTTGATTATGTGATTCGATCTTTGTTGTCTGATCGCCTCCCTTGGAATTCTTCTAAGATTTCTCTGCCTTAGTTAAATTTTCTTCTTTTTGCGAGCACCGCTACTCTACATCTTTGCTATCCTTCCTAAGCTCTAGTCAGTTTCTAGATGTGTTGATCTCTCCTAAGCTTGCTCTTTTATTCGTTATTCACTCCGACTTGAGATTCTTACACTTGTTTCATGGCTTTGTTGCTTCTCTACTGCCATTGCTGCTTCTCTGTTGCCTTTGCTGCTTCTCTGCTGGCATTGTTGATTCTCTGTTGCCTTTGTTGATTCTCTGCTACCTTTTTTGCTTCTCTGTTACCTTGCTGCCTCTGCTGCTTTTTTTTCTTCTATGCTGCATTCATTGCCTCTGCTACATTCATTGCCTCTGTTGCATTCACTGCCTCTGCTACCTTTCTTGCTTCTTTGTTGCCTTTTCTACCTTTGGTGATAGTCTAATGTTGCTCCTTGCCTCTCTGCTGCTCCTCTGCCTCTCTTTTATGCTTTCTTACTGCATTGTTTCCTGATCTTCGCCTTTGCTTATTTCTGGTTCAGGTTCTACTCCTTTGTAGTCATTTTCCACCAATGACAATATTTCCAATAGTTTTTATTTCTCCAGCTTCATCTTAGTTTCAATCAGCTCTTCTATCGTCTCCCTTATATGTTCTTTAAGAAGATCCCCTTCAATTTTCTCTTTGAACTTTTCTTTACCTTTCCTCTGTTTGACGGTTTCTTCTTCATCTTTGAGCTTCTCTTTCAGTGAATCTACCTCAGACTTTTTCTAAACCTTCCTTTTGGATTTACCTTTCTTGCCATTAATAATGTCTGTCTCAGTAGGTGACAAATCTATGATTTCTTCCACCAATGGCCTTTTTCCTTTATCTTTGTTCTGTTGCTTTCTGTCATCTTTAACAACCTCAACCCTCTGAGATATGGTGAGAGGTTTTCTAGGTTTAAACAGAAAACCTAAATCTTCATTAGAGAAATTTAACTTCTTGGCAGTGAAACATTTCTTTTTAGTTTTGGATCCCTTTACCTCTATCAGTTTCACTACAGGAGTCTCTACAATGTCTATTTCCTGTAAAATATCTTCAATCCTACCTTTACCTACAGTGGATTCCTTTGTGCTTCTCCTAGGCCTTTTTGTAGTAGGTTTGGACTTGCTAATTGTATCAGACTCTATAACATTTTTTCTAGATATTGGCTGAGGTGCCGCCTCTTGAAATAATTTAGTCTCTATCTCCATGGGTTCAGTTGAAGGCTGCAAACCTTCCTAATGATCAGCTTATGTCTCTGAAATGGTGTCCATCTATTGTCTAGGAGTAACAGTCTTGGATTTAGGAGTTTTCCTTGGAGTTGGAGCATCTATTTCATAGCCACTCATAAACAAAAAGGTTCCCCAATCTCTGTTCAGTTTTTTTAGTTCTTCTAGCACTAGAAATTTGATTAATCCATGGTGAAAAATGGAAGTTTCACTTCTTTCAGGCCTACCCTGCACCTTATTTGACATTTTTCCAAGACTTCTAAAAATATAGAAAGGAATATCCATTAGTTGTTTACGTATAAAATGAAGTAGCAACTTGAAATGATATAGGTAGTTTGTATGAAACCTAATCTCGCAGGTAAATTACTTTTGTATCACCATCAGTAGCTTAGAATAATTGCCTTTGAGAAAAGTTCTAGGAGTCCCTACAGTCATATTTATCCCTACATTCTCAAGTTTCAGAATATCATCACAAATTTTTAAATTGAAATTCGTGGCTTTAAACCATTCTTCTCCTGTTCTGGGGATTCCTGTTGCTTGAGAAATTCTATTAGGTGAAACTGGAAAATGGAGGATACCCACCTTTGTATAATTTCACTTGAAATTCAGTGCAAAATCCTATGAAACCTGTATATGATGACCCTGTAGTCTTTGGAAAAACTACATGCATCCTGCTTTTGTGAAAGCCTCCATGAAACTGGGATCTTCCATGATTAATTTTCGATTTATAGGCTCATATTTGAATGGTAGGCCTCCTTTATTTTTCTTCCTCTATGTATCCATCTTCTTTATTTGTAGCGTCGGCCTCTTTTAGAAACTAACACCTGCACAGTCAAGACTCGATGACAGCAAGCTATTATGTGATTACGAGGCTTGTATGACAACACCTAGACTTTAAAATAAAAATAAAGACAACGAGTTGTTTGAGTAGCTTATTACTAGGATGGTAGAAAAATTGTAGTTAATGAAGGCTAAATTAGGAAAGATAATGAGATGAAATTCGTAAAAGTTTGGTATTTGATGCCCAAACATGTTCAAATATTTTAATCATGACCGAAGCCTGACCAACATGACCTCAAACCACTCAAAGTTTGATAACTCATCAATTTGCAGAGACCGTTGTGGGAAAACAAAAATTTGTAGTGAATTCAGTTTAATAGGTGTCAAATTCATTGCGGAATTATTAGGTGTTTCCACGGCGAAATTTGTTAAATTTTCACTAAGTGCGCTGCTAAACCAGGAAAACTCCAACAGGTGGCTAGATTTGAAAATTATGATTGATTTGAGTATCCAATCTGATTTTGTCCCTTTGACAAGACTTAAATACATCCCCTAACACCTTAAGGTAACCTAAAAACCCGTACCATATCATAAAAATTATCTTTTCATGATTTTTATTTTACCCCTAACCGATCTACTTACAAACTTGACATGTTCAACAAACTGAAAGGTTATGGATGATAATAGTGGCTCCATTGGGGATGGTGTACCCCTGTGGTATAGCAAAGAACTATTAGTGCCAGTGCCACCTCTACTGAAAATAAAAAACTTTTAAAATTCACAAAGCCTTCTCCAAACTATTATAGCCTTCTCCTCGGGCTCAGTTTTGATGATTAACCTATCTTTATTAGCAAAACAGCATAACAAAATGAAATATATACAATGGAGTAAACGTTTAGTAAAAATTTAGTAGTATTGATTTAGAAACCTGCCATTGACAGGTCCTTCGCCACAAAGTTGTCCATCAATCTCTTGAAGTAGATAATTATTGTCGCCATGATATGCAACTACCACAAATGGTCCCTTCCAGATATTTTAAAACTTTCAATGCTTCCCCTTTTCCTTAATTTTGGCTTCCCACTTCAAAACTACATCTTGAATCTGGAAATTTTCTCCTTTAACCTTTCTGTCAAATGCTTTCTTCACTTTATTCTGTGGTTGCTGATGGTTTTTGTATACCTCCTCTATTTTTTCTTACAGAGCTATGAGATGGTTTATCCTCCTCTGAATGGCATTAGGTTCCTCTTCAAGTCCTTGCAGCAACTTCATTATAGGAACTCCCACGGAAGTGGGAAAAATTGCTTCAGCTCCATACACTAATTCATAAGGTGATGTACCAATGGATCGCTTTGCACAGACCCTATCAGCCTAAAGAGAATATTTCAATTTCATATGCCACGATCTCCTGTTTTCCTGCAGTACCTTTTTGATAATTTTCACAATACTTTTATTAGAGGGTTCTGCAAGGCCATTACCTTGGGGGTAATAAGATTCTGAATGTCCAAGTGTTATATGATATTGATGACAAAAGCTAATTAATTTTTCGGATTTAAAATCTTGTGCATTGTCAGTAATAATATTCATAGGACAACCGAACCTAGACAAAATGTTGTTCTCCAAGAACTGAATGATGACTGAGTCATTGGCCTGCCTTGTTGGGATTTCCTCGATCCATTTAGTGAAATAATCTATGGTTGTCAAAATCCAGCGATGCTTCCCCGAAGATAATGGGTATATTTCACCAATAAAATCCAACCCCCATCGTTGGAAATGCGCCTCAACATATATTGGCATGAAGGGTAAATGAATTAATTTTTTCTTACCATAAAAAATTTGACATCCATGGCAAGAAACAATCTTCTTGAAGACATCATTGAACATGGTGGGCCCATAGTAACCTTCTCTGAGTATTTTGTTTGTTGTAGGTTTCCAATAGTGGTGTCCTCCACAATATCCCTTGTGAAACTCTTCAATGACCTTTTCAACTTCCTCTTCCAACAAACGGTTTAAAAGGATACTACAGGTATATTTCCAATACAAATTCTTATTTACAATGCAGTACCTTAATGATTTCAGCTTTACAAATCTTTCTTTGGATTTGGTCAACTCTGGGGGAGCTCTGTGATGATGCAAGACAAAGATAATATCTCTATACCATTCAGATAAAATGAACTTCTCTTTCCCGAATGTGGGTGTATAACTTTGGAATATGGATGGCGAGCCCATCGCGTGACACATGGCCATGCCACATGGTCATGCATGGGCTTAGTCCAACGACATTTATAGCAGCCAAATACCCGCAACCCTCCACCATTAATATGCCTGGACGACATTGTTGCTTCATTCTCCTCATAATGACTCTGTGATGCATCATTCCACCCTCTCCCTCTCGTTGCATTTTCCCCTCTGCGGTCTCAGAGCTGAGCTCTTGAACGCACACAAGGAGGTTGTGCAACCTTCACTGTTGCCTCACACTCAATCCTGGTCTCCATTTCACTCACAGCCTCTACTGTAGCTTTAACTCTACTCCTTGGTCTCATAATTCCCAACTCTCTGCTCAATTTGTTCCTCCACCTTCGCTCACCTGCATCCCTAATGATTTTGACGGCTTCGACATGCCCAAGCAGCATATAATGCGTTGCTTCCAAGGTAGAGGGCATGTTCATACGTCTCGTCCCCCTCTATCCCTTCACTCTGAGTCTCATTCGCTGCCTCCTGATGAGAATTTTTCCCATTACCCCTCCACTCGCAGTGGCAGAGGCAGAGGATGTGCTTCTTGGTTGCCTCGTTCTGTTTCTCCTGAATAGAATTTGGCTCAGCGTCATGCCACCAGCCATGGAGGAGGAAGAGGAAGAGCTTCCCCACCTATGCATTCCTTTCACCTGGAGACGCAGCCTCTTCTGCCTGAGGATAATTCCATGCAATTCCACTATACCTGTGCATTGGACCGTCCTCGCCTCACTGCTACCATCACCATCAGCTTCAAGGAGGAGGCGTTCTTCGAACCAGGCCAAAGCACCAGGAAAAGACAAAGAACTTCCACCATAGCCTCTGCTGCTCTTCAGCTCTCACGTAAGTCAGAGGCCCTACTTTCCAAACAAGGTGTCATTTCATCCAGCAGCAAGGGAAATGGCAGCAGTGGAAGTGGTAGTTCAGAATGGTCGGGCGAAAAAGGTTTCAAGGAAAAATCCGGTGATGTTTGCACAACCACAACACTCGAACTAGCAGCTCACCAAACGATGCATGCAGATGACTCCTCCGAAGACTACAGGTGCCTCATTGTGAAGGAACCACCACCTCAACAAAATGACACCTAGCATGGAGCTAGCACCTAGCATGGAGAGGTCTTTTTTTACAGCTATGTTCATTTTATATGTTAGATTGTCTTTCCTGAATATTCTCACAACACTTAACTATTTCCTGTCTGAAGTTGGTTTCCCCTCTGAGGGCAGTTGTATTCTGACTGGTTTCCCCATCTGGGGCAGTCAATATTTTTCCTTTTTGACTTATAATGCCTTCGGAATTGGCTAGTACAGTGATTCCATAGGCCAGTTTCACCTTGTATATTATGTTATATTAATAGAATTTAGTCCAACTTAGAAAAAAAAATTTAACTTCTCTTCAATAGGTATCAACTCTTCATCTTCTTTTGACAGATCCGAAATTTCTACAATGAAATTCATGTCAAGACATTCAAATTTGGATTGTGCCATTAATTTTTCTAACCCCTGTCCTTTCACCAACTTTGTAGGCTTGATTTCTATGTCATATTCCAACAAAGTAGTTACCAATTTCCCTCTTTTTCCATCAGGATCAGCTTGTGTCAAAATGTCTTTAACCACAGTGTTAGGTACAAATGCAATGATATGAGAGCGTAAAATATAAATTCTGGAGTCTTTAAGAGCTTTGATCAAAGCATATGCCTATTTTTCCACAATATTATACTTCAGCTCTGAGTTAGCAAGAGTTTTGCTAAAAAATGAAATAGGTTTTTCCATACCTTGTTGTCCTTTCTGTAATAAAACTCCAGCAATGGCATTTTCAGAGGCAAATGTGAAAACCAGAAATTCACTTGAAAATTTTGGTCTAAAAAGCACTAGGGCTTGAGTGAGGGCTTTCTTTATCTCTTGAAAATATTTCTTGGCTTCAACAGTCCACTAAATATCAGCTTCCTTTTTTAACATCTTGGTAATTTCCTTGACAATTTCAGCAAAGTTTGTGATGAACATTCTAACAAAGTTTACTTTTCTAAGAAAGGATTGAATTTCCTTCTCGTTCCTTGGAATATATATCTTCTGAATAACATTGACACCATTAGGATCAATCTTTATCCCATCCTTTGATATGATATGTCCAAGAAATTTTCTAGAAGTTAGAGCAAAAATACTTTTAGTGGGGTTAAGAGAGATACCAAATTTTCTACATTTCTGCAGAATTTTCTCCAAATTCTTCAAATTATCTTCCTCTATTCTTGAAAAAATATTTATGTAATCCAAATAGACTACAAATGATTTATGTTTCTCCTCAGCAAAGGAAATTTCCATTGCTTTTTGAAAGGTCGCTTCTGCATTCATTAAACCAAAAGGCATATTGGCATACATGAATGTCCCCCATGGCATGGTAAAAGAAGTCTTCTCTTGATCTTCAGGGTGTACCAATATCTAATTATAACCTGAAAATCCATCCATCATGGACATCCTTTGAGAGGCAACAATATTCTGCAAAATCTGATCCATCTTGGGAAGAGGGTAGTTGTCCTTCAAGGAAGCCTTGTTCAAATTTCTAAAATCAATACAAATTCTGATCTCGCCACTCTTCTTTCTGACTGGTACCAGATTAGCAAGCCACTTTGAAAATCTTATAGAAAAAATGATCTTTGCATCAAAAAATTTCTTAATCTCCTTCTTAATCAGAGGCATAAGCAATGGGTTAATCCTTCTCAACTTCTTTTTGAAAGGTTTCTCACTCTCTTTGATAGGAATAGTATGTTGTATAATACTGGGATCATACCTTTTCAGATCAACATAGCTCCATTCAAAAACATCAATGTACTTCTTCATCATCTCAATATATTTTTTCTTCATCTCCATAGAAAGAAACTTGGAAAGCTTTACCATTTTAGGCGGTGTTATTGTACCAAGATTACAATTTTCTACCTCTTCATCATCAGCCTACATCTTAGGAGATTTAAAAACATCATTTTGATCAAAATATTTCTCAAGTAGAATAAGGCCCTTGGGTATAAAATTATTTTTCAGCTGCGAAACTTCAGAATTAACCTTGGTTTCAGCAAACATGTTTTGTTGATCCACTTGTATGTTTTCAAACTCCTCCTTTAACTCTATGAAATTCCAGACTTGTTGGTCATCTTCAAACACTTGCCAATGAATGATATTATCTTGGATTCCAAGCCTATATTGGACTTAAATTTCATACTTCTCAGTAGAATGTGTAGGAATGACAAATAAACTTGCAGAAACAGCTAGAGAATCAACCACTAAATTTTGATCTCTAGTTTTCACAATAAATGCATATTCTTGAAAATGTTCAAGCATTTCCATGATCAGATTCCTATAAGATCTCATCCTTACATCCTTAGTTTGTTATAGTCCCTCAAACTATTTTATTACCAACTCCAAATCTCCACACACTAATATCTTCTTAGCACCCAATTTTTTCAAAATTTCCAAACCCAAAAACAGAGATTCGTATTCAGCCATATTATTGGTACAGTCAAAGTTTAGTTTAAAGGAATAAAACTTACTTTCATAATCAAGAGCAGTGATCCATATGCCTACTCCATCCCCTTCTCTTCTAGAAGATCCATAAAATTGGAGAAGCCACCAGCCCTCTTCCTTTTCTTCTACAATTTCTTGATTTTCAACTTGTTGATTTTTTGTTTTCCCTTCAATTTATGCTTCATCGGTTAGCTCATCGAAAATAATTTCTGATCCTAATTCAGTTTCAACAACATAAATCTGAAAATTTTGAGGTTTATACTTTTTGCTTACCATGTAGGCCATCCTAATCTCCCTATAAAACATTCTCTTATCACCAAAAACAAGGATGGTAGCATATGTCATGTCCATCTGCATGGTACCTTTGATTTTTGCTGCCCAGGATCTAGATAAGAGAATACCAAACTTGGGGGGAATATCAGCCACCACAATGTCCATGACCACTCTTAGAAGGCACTGGTGACAAGCCAACAACAACATATTTGGTAATTCCTATCCATTGGACTCTTTTAGAGTCAAAATAAAATAGATCTTTGTATGGCCTAGTGATCTCCAAACCTATCCTTTCCATAGTCACCTTAGGCATGAGGTTGTGAGAAGTCCCCGAATCCAACATGGCATTGTGTAAGGTCATATCATGGATATTAAGGCTGACATAGAAGGGAGGGACTTCTTCATTCTTCTTATCTTCCAACCTTGGTCCTAGGTAGATGGTAGGATGGCCTTCTTCTAGATTAACGATATTTGAAGCTCCTAGTTGAGAATTAAACATCTTCACAATTTTGCTTCTATACTCATTGACCTTGATAATTTCTCCAAAGGGGACAGGAATCTTAATTTTATAGATCTCATTCTATAAACTGAAAGTAGAAGTGAATTTTTTATTTTATTTGGAAGGAGGTGGAAGTGGTTGGTCTTTTTTGGGCTCAACTGCTTTAGGAGCATCCTTCTTTGGCTGATTTTTATTTTTAGTGATGGGAACATCTATATTTCTAAGATTGTACTACTTCTGAATCTCAAATATAGCATGTTGATAACCCTTTAGGTAATCAGATTGTCCCTCATCCTTATTGAAATCATGACCAGACTCATCATGCTCCTCCTTGGTTGGAAACATCCCAGACATATCTTCATCTAGACAATGGATAATATCCTCTTGAAACTCAGGTTGAGTTTCTTCTTCATTAATCAAATTATGCTGAAAGGGATGCCTCACTTGTGGGTCAGGCTGATTTCTATTTTCTATTTTCCTTTTCTGATTTTGAGGCCTAATAAACTTTGGGTTTATGATTTTTTGGATCATTTTGTACAATAGGTAAAGGAGTGGTTCCAAGGGCAACTATATCCATGAGTTTCTCCATGGTCTTCAACATAGAGTCAAACTTAGCATATGAGGATGAAGGTTTCTCTTCTTTTTTTAGTTTTGATTTTCCCATTTTAGACTTCTTTACAGCTATCATGTTTACTTCTACCTTCATAGCATCATTCTGCATTTCTGCTAGAGAAGAAGACTCTCTTTCCCTAAGAATAATAGAGAAATCATAATCAAATGCCTCTGCATAATGTAATTGAGCAGCTCCTTGGGGAGGTTTAAGAAGAGGAGGTATGGAGTTATATACTTTCTTAAACCTCTTAGAGAAGTCTTGAAAAGATTAATCTAAGGATCTTTTCAGATTATTGTATTCAGTCAGGGCTTGCACTGGATTTGTCCTATTCCCCCATTTGTTCAAAAAACAATCTTCTAATTGGTTCCTATTCTGCAAGCTTGCTGGAGCTAAGGCTTTAAACCACTTTCTTACCTCACCAATGAAAATTTGAGCAAATAACCTCTTTTAACATCTTCATGGTCTACCTCCTCTATGTCAATAAAATCATTGAATTGATCTACATGTTCCTCAGTTTTTATTTCCTCTTCACTCCCAAAAGTTTTAATTCTAGCTGAGTATTTACTTGGGAGATCATGAAGAACAACAGGGAAGACAAGTGGAGCACATCTTGTAGGTCCAACAGGGGGAGGTGGAGGAACAATCCCAGCAATAATGACAGGAACTGGGGTGTGAGAAAGGATAGAAGATGATATTGCTTTCTGATTTCTTGGAAAATCAGTAGGAGAATTTGAGCTATTAGGAGGTGGTGTAGTTTGTCTTTGCAGTTTAGATATAAAGGAAACTCCAATAAAGAAAAGGTATACCATATTTTATTTTCAACAAGAAATTAAATGGATCTAACTCCTTTAAGTTTTCAAAAGGCTCCCTTTATAACAGCAGTTCTGATGTAACTCTTTTCCAAAATTCCTCCTTTTCTTCTTTGGATACTAGGGATGATGTATAAATGCCTAGCCTTTGCAGGTCTAGAATTATATCATTCAATTCATTTTAACTCTTAGACCTAAGTAAAAATTCTTTGATTTTATCATAAAATTTCCTATCTTCAGTACTTCGAATAATTTGAGAGGACAAAGCTCTTGAATGTGATGGAATACCTGATTTTGAAGAGTTGCTTCCAATGCCTTTAAGAATCCTCTCTGGATTATCCACAATGGTAGGTGGTTTAGGATATGGATTTATCCTTGTATATATTTTTCTCAAAGCCACCTTTAAGCATGAAAATTTGTAGTGGAGTCACCAAGTTAGTTTCTGCAGCCTCGAAAATTTCTGTGCTCCTTCTACCTCCAAGAGTTCAGCTTCATTTTTTGTACACAAATTTTGGGAAATAGGTCTTCAGACTCCCAGCAGACACACAAAAATGTTATCTCTAAATTGGTATTGATGGGCTGCTCCACCAGACAACTTAGAGTAACTATTTCAACCAAATTTTAACTGAATATTAGCCTCTTCAACCTGAGAGGGCTCTCTCAACGTAACCTATGATTTTCAATGAAAAATATATTAGATGGCTAACTCTAATGACTGTAACTTGATGTGATTGATTACAGGTTGAAAATATAAAGGACTTGCTACCATTGGGCTAATGGAGTCAACATCAGGAAACTCAATGAAAATAATCCTTCTTAAGGAAACTAAGGCAAATGAAAATTTCAATGAAAAGATGGTACACACATAACATAGGAAGGAAACAACAGTTGAATATATAAGGAAGTCAGAGCATGTTCCCCAATAATTCTGAGTAATTAAACATAAAACTTGTTGCATATAAAAACATGAAAAATATAAGACATAGAACTCATTGAAAAACTCTGGTGAAGAAGGCCTAATATCCATTATGTATTACTGAATATCAAAATATTTTTCAATAGTAGCAGTGTGATAGAATATTCTCCAACCTCTTCAAACTCTTTCCTCTCACTTTTTATAGAATTAGATACCTTTACATCATTTCTGCCAGCTGGGCTAGACCCCCGAATATCTTCAAGGACACCTAATCTAACTGGAAACTGATTACAAGGAGGAAAAGTAGAGACAATTCTGTTTTTGAGAATTAGAAACCTAAGAGGAGTCTTTCACTCATTATTACCTTAAATAAATTATTAAAACCCCATACATAGAAAGGATTTATCGAAATAGCATCCTTATGAGGTGGCAGAAAATAGGATTTAACAATAAAACATAGTGCCTGAAATTTAGGAATTGTTCTTCAGATTTTGATCATACACTGTCATGATGATGATGTGGTAGCATGATGAGTTGGCATCTCCAAACCACCCTTGTGATGAGTGTTTCATTCAGAAAATCTCTCCTCTAATACTCTTTGACATTTCATATGGAAAAAACCCTTGGAAACTTCCTTATCCTTCGAACATTTCCAAAAACTAGCTTTGTTGCAAAAACAAAGCTTTTAAGGCACCTCTGCAGTGAGATTTTGCAGTGAAGAAATTTAAGCCATTTGTGTTGTAAATTCGCTACTTGTACCAGTGCATGGTGTTGAGTTATCAAAAAATTTAAATACAAGCCTTAGAGCTCCTTAACCAAGTCAAAATTAAGGTTTTTGAACCAAATTTAACATCTTTAGCAATTCCACAGCAAAAACTAGGCTTCAAGCCTGGGACACGCTGCGAAATTGCCTAATTGCCCATAGACTTTACAAAATTGGGATTTTAGGCCTAGAAAAGGTCCATGAGTGTACTTGAAGGTGAGATATGATGAAATAAGAAAAAAATATCTGTTTTTCATTGTTACCTCTTCATTTAGCAGCAGGTTCTTCATTTGTAACTTCAATAGGTTCCTCTACAACCTTCATTTTCAAACCCCTCTTCTCTAATTCAAACTTCAGTTCCATTTGTTCCATCAATTATTTGACTTGTCTCTTAAGAATCTTCTTTCCTACCTGCAACCATCAGTTCTTTTGCCTTGTGTGTTTCATCATGATGCACAAAGGTTGGGTTCTTTTCAACAGTTTCTTAGCCTTTGCCAGGGCTTCTTCAATAAAGGTGACTTGATCAGTTACTCTATTTTCCATCTCATCTATCAATTGTATATCTTGTTTGTATTCTCTAGATCCAGCTTAGTTTCAATCAGCTCTTCTCTAGCCTCCCTTAGTTGTTCTTTAAGAATCTCCCCTTCAGTTTTCTTTGTGACCTTTTCTTTACCTTTCCTCTATTTGGCAGTTTCTTCTTCATCTTTGAGTTTCTCTTTCAGTGAATCTACCTCAGAATTCTTCTGAACCTCCTTTTGGATTTACCTTTCTTTCCCTTAAAAATTTATGTCTCAGTAGGTGACAAATCTATGATTTATTCCACCAATGGAATTTTTCCTTTATCTTTGTTCTGTTGATTGCTGTCATCTTTAACAACCTCAACCCTCTGAGATCTGGTGAGAGGTTTCCTAGGTTTAAAAAAAAACCTAAATCTTCAATTGAGAAATCTAACTTCTTGGCAGTGAGACATTTATTTTTAGTTTTGGATTCCTTTACCTCTACCGGTTTCACTACAGGAGTCTCTCCAATGTCTATTGCCTGTAAAATATCTTCAAGCCTACCTTTACTTGTAGTGGATTCCTTTGCACTTCTCCTAGGCCTTTTTACAGCATGTTTGGACTTGTTGATTGTAGAAGACTTTATAAAATGTTTTCTAGATGTTGGTTGAGGTGCTGCCTCTTGAAATAATTCAGTCTCTATCTCCATGGGTTCAGCTGAAGGCTGCAAACCTTCTTGATGATCACCTTATGTCTCTACAATGGTATCCATCTCTTGTCTAGGAGTAAAAGTCTTGGATTTAGGAGTTTTCCTTGGATTTGGAGCATCTATTTCATAGCCACTCATGAACAAAAAGTTTGCCCAAGTTCAGTTTGTTTAGTTCTTTCCGCACTAGCAATTTGATTAATCCATGGTGAAAAATGGAAGTTTCACTTCTTTCAGGCCTACCCTGCACCTTATCTGACATTTTTTCAAGACTTCTAAAAATATAGAAAGGAATATCCATTAGTTGTTTACCTATAAAATGAAGCAGCAACTTGAAATGATATAGGTAGATTGTATGAAACCTACCCTCATAGGTAAAGTACTTATGTGTTGCCATCAGTAGCTTATAATAATTGCCTCTGGGACAAGTTCTAGGAATCCCTATAGTCATATTTATCCCTACATGCTCAGGTTTTAGAAGATCATCAAAAATTTGTAAATTGAACTCCGTGGCTTTAAACCATTCTTCTCCTATTCTGGGGATTCTTGTTGCTTGAGAAATTCTATCAAGTGAAACTGGAAAATGGAGGATAGCCACCTTTGTAGAATTTCCCTTGAAATTCAATACAAAATCTCGTGAAACCTGTATATGATGATCCTGTAGTCTTTGGTAAAACTGCATGCATCGTGCTTTTGTGAAAGCCTCCATGAAACTGGGATCTTCCATGATTAATTTTGGAGTTATAGGCTTATATTTGAATGTTAGGCCTCCTTTATTTGTCTTCATCTGTGTAGCCATCTTCTTTTTTTGTAGTGTCAACCTCTTTTAGAAACTAACACCCGCACAGTCAAGACTCAATGAAAACAAGCTGCTGTGTGATTATGAGGCTGGTATGATAGCACCTAGACTCTAAAAGGATGGAAGAAAAAGCGTAGTGTTGTAGTCACTACAACAGCACCCAAAATTTTGGGTATATTTAAAATTTCAGGTTCCCCCTTCCACTCGCTTAGCTAGTAGGGTTTTTTAACCCGGCCTGTAGTCAATGACATCCTTTTAATTAGTCCCAAGCCCTAGCTGAGCCTTCCCATCATCATTACGAGATTCTCTTGCTGCCGCCCCGCCATGTGTGGGGGGGTCACCAGGCATACGCTCAAATAAGAATTTCCCTGCTTATTAAGTATATCTGTTCGAAGCCCTTTCATCATGGATCATATAAGCATTTTTCTTGAGTACTATAATTAAGCTCATGGTCTCATGTAAAATTATGTGGGGGGGATATTTCTTTGAAAATAACTCGAAATGATTGATATGATAATGTTGCATGCAGGTTGACCCCACAGATAATATAACAAGAATGCATCAGTTAGAGAGTTGTTAATCACGGTTGAGACACGACGTTCTGGATGTGTATTTTCATTCCCACAGGAAAAGGGTTACTTGAATCAAACAAATATATATTGATAAACGTCGATGGTGGCTTGAAACAACAGCAGGCGTTTATTTGCAATATGGAACCTACAACAGGGTTTTGTAAGAAACACCCGACATTCCAAATTCTTGTTTCCACATCATTTGGTGGGATCCTGATGAGCAGCCTCTTTTAGCAGCTGAAGGTACCTCTAGGTTGGTATACAGATCAACAAAGTAGAAAAAATTCAGATGAAGAAATCAAAATGCCTCGAGTCATTACTTTTGATGCAGCTGAGATTCATGGAAAAAGCTAGTGAAATACTGTCACCTGCCATTGGGATCTTCACACATACACCCATATGGCATCTTCAGGACTTTGCAACTGGTGAACACATTGAGAAACCATGTTTGGAAGATTCGACACCAGTAAGGCTTTGCAGTTTCAATGCACGCGGAGGTTGTGCAGTAATTGGAACAGAAGAAGGGTGATTTGGGCAGTGTAATCTTCCATCGTTGATTAATCAAGGGACATATATTGAAAACAAGGAGGAAAAATGATAATATACACGTAATAAAGCAATGGTTGGCATGGCATATGGAGATGCAAACATAATTTTAATAACAACGAAGACATTAAGGTGGAGGGACGTGAGTTAAAGTCCGAAGAGAAACTGATTCGATACCACCACCATGCGACCATTTGTTGGACACATGGACCGTGTCAGTAGTTATTGTTTTAGTGGAAATGGGAGTGTTCGTTGTCATCTTTTATGGATGGGGCATCATAACGAAAAGAAAATTATTTTACACGTTGTATGATTAAACCAAGGCACAACACAATATAGTTTCAAAACCATACGAGAGGGTGGAACAGAACTACATGGAACGTGCTCAAATACTTCTATGTCGGAGTTTCGATCTGTAGTAAAACATTTGGAGCAGAACTACATGGAACGCATTCAAATTTTTATGATGAAAATGTGGAGCGGAACTGTAGTGGTAATTTTATAATAACTGTAGCGTAGAACAGTCAAACAAAGGATCGAATTAACAACACCAATTTTCCACGTGGCAGTTGTAGCAAGGCTTCTTAAGGCAGTCGTCGGCATTCTAATTTATCACGTTCACAACATTCGACGTAACCCTAGGAAGTTTAAGAAAGCATGTGGCAAGGATCACTTTGTTAATTCGCGTTACCATAAGGTGAAGAGTGATCGAAAATTCGCTCAAAGTCACGATTAAAGGGTTCAGCAACGAATCGATGATCCTTTCAAGTTCGGTGTTATAATTTGGTCTCCTTTTTACTTAACGCTGAGGTGGAGCAACTTCATCGTTCTTGTCAGCTCTAGTTATGATCGTACCAGTTTTTTCTTGTTCTGAGCTTGATTTCTATTATGGAAGGTGCACTTGTCTCTCCTAGTCGTGATTAAGGCCCCGCACGGAGGGTGATTTCCTTTGGTCGCTCCCATTACACTTACCATTACCACGATGAATTAAATTATGGGAAGCACAAGCATAGCACGCATGAATTAGTCCCCACCACGTGTGGAAGATATGTTTGACCAAGCTCAAAACAACACCATCATTTTTCACCTTCAGAAGGAAAGTTGCAAGTGCCGAGAGTTACGTTCAGCGCCTCCACAGAATGCGTTAATAATATGTAGTAACCGCCCATATCACTAAATTAGTGTTTCGGTGGAGGCGGTAGTGTTGGCTATTATCCAGGGTGGATTTAGCTGTGACAACGTGAAAATTGGCATATAATTCCATCCTGAATGCATGCGCGTGGATTTAGCTGTGACAACATGAAAAAAGTGGAAATATAATTCCATCCCGAATGCATGTGCATAGACTTAGCTGTTACAGTGTTGTCATTTTCAGAGGATATTGATTTGCAAGGAAAAGAAAAACGCTCATTTGAAAAAACACACAGCGACTATGGAACGTGATCTTCACAGGATGACAGAGGAAAAACCGCAGCTCATGCACTATGATCTTTCGATGCGTCTGTCATAGCCATTCATAAATAGAATTTCAGTTATGGTGCCATGGAGATATTTCACGAAGGATTAATCATCCTTTTGACCGCTTGATTCTTCTGAGTTTTGAGTCCAGCGCAGTAACCTGCTTTTCAGCGTGTGGTGTGGCGGAAGTTCGAAAGGAGCAGGAGGTTAATGCTCTTGAAAGTTCATTGCAAACACTATAGAGATCCCAAACGCTGAACATGCGTTTGCAAACTTTTTGCGTAGTTAATATGCAGGATGCCGTTATCTAAAGTGGGCGGAGCATTGCAGGAGATGCCACGGCGTAACTCAACTTTAGATGATCACGCATTGAGTGAGAGCAAGCTCGATTCAACAAGGAGGCAATAGCTGATCAAGTCACGCAGTTGTACGTCAATTGTAGCAGCAAGGAGTGTGACCAATTCTTAAACGTGACCATGCGACCCCTGATCAAGTCGCAGTCTAGCCTGGATCGCTGAGTCGCAGCATACCCAAAAAAAACTGAGTGCGGCTTGCCCAACATTTGCGACTATGCGACCTCTGTCAAGTCGCATTTCTTCCAAGTCGCAAGTCACAAATCTATGAGACAAATGAAAGCTGCAATCCTGCTACCCTTTTAAGATCACGACCCACGTAGAGATCAAGTCGCGCGACCCCTCAAGGTCGCTGAGTCGCGATGCACGCTGCTGGACGGAAAATGCGACCATGCGACTGTGGGACCCCTCCAAGGTCGCAAGGTTGCAGAATGATATGTCTACGAGAGGCTGTGACCCATGAAAGCTCCGACCATGTGACCCCGCTTCGGAATGGCCTCTTTTCTCAAAGCATATATCACCTACAGAACAGGACTATACAGGGGTCCAAGCTAATCGTTAAAATCCCTTGATGTTATCTGTCAATATGCTCCTTATGCATCTTCGTTTTCTTTTTATTGTATCTTTATTTTTTCTTCAACATGCATAAACATATTTATGTGGGTGAGGCTAATGGCTAATATAATATGCTTACAGGCAGGTAACATTAGGAGATTATGATGACGACCCTGACAAGGAAGTTTGTCGCTTACCCAGGAAATGCTGGTTCATGTGGTGGGAGCTAAGACTATCTCAACAGGAGAAAGGTAGAAGGGATAAAATCGCAGGTCACAAATTTTCCAAGGTCGCAAGTCGCGGATTGCTGAAGTTCGCAAGTCGCAAAATCCAAGAAGGTTGCAGGTCGCACATCTGTCGAGGTCGCAGGTCGCATATTTACTAGGGTCACAGATTTCTTCAGGTTGCCAGGTCACGGAGTCATGTTCCATGCCAAATGCTCCACGACGCAACCTAGCGACCCATCGACTGGGTCGCAGGTCGCATATCTGCCGAGGTCGCAGGTTGCAGATGGCCAAAGACTAGGTCGCAAGGAAACCCAACGGTCAGGAAGATGAAAAGTCAAGGAAGCCCAAGGGGCAGGTTTTGTATTATAAATACTCCTTCAGGAGCTTGTAAATGGGCTTCTGTTTGGGACTCGAGCTGAGTACACTGTATTATCTGGATTATACATTTAAGCATGAATACAAGAATTTTGAAAAATCCCTTTGTGGATCTGGTGTTGTCTTATGTATGAGAACTATTGAGTATTATATTTTTAGTTTCTGAACATCTTTAGATTAAAATAACTGTATCTTTAATTCAGATCACATTGCATGACAGTTTGCTGAGTATGTTAATGGTGGTTGAGTTCATTTCACTTTCTTAACGAACGCTGATGGCTTTGTTTATTAGAATTTGCACTACCATTTAAAACTTTTAGGAAGTGAAAGGCGTTCTTGCCATGAGGAATTTTATCCTTTGTGGTCAGAACAGTTTACAAGCGTGACCCTAATGAAGTGTTGTTAACAACAGTTCCTTCGGTCTTCATGCTTTATTATTTCCTCTTGCTACTCATAGTGTCGTATTTACATGTAATGCATCAATCAGATGTCTTGTATCAGTTGATTAGGTGTGTATCCACTGTTTTATAGAGTTTAAGCGAGACCCAAAGAAAAGGAGAAATCAGTGGTAGCCGAACCCACACCCCGGACGGGATTCCTAGTCCAAACGGTTCAAGGTCTAATTGGGACCTTTTACCGGGGAGATCCCCTGCTGTTGGCCGGACAGATTTTCCCATCAATAGAATTGGCGCTAGAAGGAGGGCCAGATGACAAGCTGAGCCCTGAGAGCCTGCAGTTAATCTCATATCTGTAATGGCTCGTTCCCAAATAATTCTCCCTAGATGTTTTTCGGAGTTTTATGAGCCTCGATGTCTCATCCCCAATGAACTAACGTATCACTTGTCCCAGTTAAAATTTGATGGTGAAAACAGAGTGTCCATAACCCAACACCTTTTAGATTTCTATCACTTTTGTGAGCGCTACAAAATTGAAAATGAAGGTTTGATTTGTTTGCTTTTCTTCCTCACCCTCGAAGGTCGCGCTAAGTAATGGTGCCGCACATTGCCGGAAGCTTCCATACATTCGTTTGAACAACTCACCAGTGAATTACAACGAGCTTTTCACAGGTACGATTTTCAAAGTGTATTGATAAAGCTAAATGACATCATAATGGAACATCAGGAACCTCTTGATGAATTTTCTATCAGATTTGTTCATTATTGTTTTGAGTTCCCTGCAAAGGATGTCGATTGGGAGTTGTTAAGTGATCAGGTTAGCTATGTGATTCTCGTTTCCCTTGAACAATTTCAGTTAGCAACCCAGCCTGAGCCTAGTGTTCCCTATGACGACCCGCAAGTCAAAGGCTATTCAGACTTTGAATCTTTCACGCACCATGTCGAATCTTTCACGCACCACAGTGGCTCACTGCCTCTCTTGTTTCATGAAACCTACCTCAAGCCCACTCGGTGTCTCCCTGGACACAAACCTATATATGATTCGCATACTGATTATCAATCGACTCCTACCCCGCATAAAGTTGATTCCCTTACAAGGCCTCCCAGATCATTGTTTTCTCTAAATGACACGGATGCACGTGTTGGAAAGCCTTGTATGGTTAACGCTCCTGCGACTCAATCTGTTCATTCATTATTCCCCGATTTATTTCACCAGCCCGCCACACCAGTAATTTCTTCGAGACATTCAAAATTTCCTTATACTGGTATTGGCGACAATCATAAGCACGCAGATGGTGTTTCACAATCACAGTTCAAAATCGATGAATCTTTTAGATCTGATCTTTTTCACTCAGAATATTTAGATAGTCATAGGAGCGATTTCCTGTCTGGGCAACCTCAAGATGTCCTCTTTACTGATCCATCCCAGTCAATAACTCCCAGGGAGCCCAACATGCCAGGTACCCAGCTTAATCAAATCAATGGTTACAACGACCCCTGCTTATCTGAAAACATACTCAATCATACCGTTGAGGACCATCACTCACGTCCCTTTTCCGACCACATGGAGACACCAGAATTCGATGAGTCGTTTTGGGAAGATTCAAGTACCCATCAGAAAATCGAAGCGATTTAGCTTCTGCCGACCATTTCTGAAATGACGATCCCCAAGTACCATGCTCTTCCCAGCATAACCATGTCGAATTCACCCCACTCTCACAAATCTAGAGAATTGGATACATCGATTTATCAATCTGTTAGTGTGCAAACATTTGACCGAATCGATACAAAGCCCACTGAAATTTTGCAACCCACCACAATCCATGTACACATCCATTCGCCTGTTGATCTCGCCAAACCATCAAATTCGGGCAACCCCCCACTCGAAGGTCTGGGGTTTGATCCTCATACCCTTGACCAAACCCAGGAGCAACCCCGAGCTAGGGTTTTCAAAACTAGGGTTTCTGCACTTGGATGCGCAAGCATTTATAATTCGCCTGGAACATGCTTATTATTTCCATTCCATAAAATTGATGGTCCTCATCACCATGATGATATTGTCGGTCAACTCGACCAACCCTATTCAGTGGATGTGCCTACAAACAGGAAATATCTTACCCCCCTCCCGTTAGACCTAGGATTGTGCGTGAATGAATGTGTGTCATTTATAAATGTTGAGTTTCAAGAACATATTGTTGTGTATCAAGATAAGAGTGGGATTCAGCTTACACGATCTATTCTGGCGTGTTCTTTGGTATGTATCCATGATCTCCTTGCCGTTGCACATGCTCTTCAGGTAAGTCTTGTTGTTGGTGCACAATTTGGTATGCTGGCTCTGATTGCGAACATTGTCTTTCTTGCAGGTCAAGAACTAATGCGGTGGATGCACTGGAAAGCTGATTTCACATAACCCAACCGCATCATTGATTAAGCTAGGGTTTTAGGTGTAGGCTAGCTAGGACCTGTTAATAAAAATTTGTTGGTTCAAAGTTTTTAATTAGATCTACTTGCCAATTTTTTTTTTCTTTCGTTATAATTTAAAAGTGTGTTTTCTATTTTTGTTTACGATTAATATTTTAGACATCATCATGTTACAAGTATTTTCCACTCATTTCTTTTTCAGTTGCTGGTTGCTGCATGAATAATCGCTGCTTGTATTGCACTTCCTGTCCACCTACAACTGGTTGATCGTTCTCAGACACGACGTTGCATTGCATCTTGAGCCTCGCCTATTACATTGAATCGTACACTCTCTTTCTCACATCATTTTTTTCATATTGCCTGCCACTTCATGAGCCCTCATTGCAACCCTACCACCTTGCAGTCTTGTTTTTCCCCGATTGCTGAAACAGTAACCCCATTTGTTTGCGTGAGGTTGTGGTGGCTATCTCAAGAGGCAGCTTTCTCTTAGGACCAGTCATCGAAGTCACATTCTCAACAAGATGCCTACAAGTCTAAACTTATTTAGCCGGGGAGATACAAGCCAGTTGCTTGTGGGAGACCTAATGATTTTGAATGGCCCATACCTGTAGCCTAAGCCTTGTGCCCAGCATCATCTTGTACATATTAAAATGATCTTTTTTGCACACTTCGCCTATTGTGGTAGATGGGATGTGAAGGTTTCACACCAGGGAAAACCCAAATCAGGATATCTTTCAGTTTCTGTAAAACAAGAAACAACCTCTCTTGCTCGTAAAATAAGTCGGGATCCCTCATCCGCCCATGAAAATAAGTGCCACGAGCACATGAAAATAAGTGCTACAAGCACATGAAACAAATAAGGGTAAAGGATCGAGAAAGGCTTCCTGCGCAGAAAGGTAATGCAACGACTCCGCCGGGGTACTGACCAAGCTCGCTGGCAGCGGAGCAACATTTGTGATTTCTTGAAGTGACTCCACCGGGGTACTGTCCAGGCCTGCTGGCAATGGAGCAACACCAGAAACTTACTTTAAAAAATCCTGAAAATAATAAACCCACTGCCTTGCTCTTCACATCGTCAACAAGCTACTGGCGTCTGTTAGCTTCCGCTTTGATGTGTTCTGATTAACGAGACCTAGTTGAGGCACAAGGACTAGGCATACCTATAAAGGCCAAAGTAATTCAAAGGGTCCCCATAGAACTTGTTTAATATTCCCTTGCATCACTATCTGGACTCAGACTATTGTTGTGATATCAACAGAGATGCTGGATTCTACCAGTGGTTCGCCATTTTTTGTAGCAGCTACAACAGCACCCAAAATTTTGGGTATATTTAAAATTTCAGGTTCCCCCTTCCACTCGCTTAGCCAGTAGGGTTTTTTAACCCGGCCTATAGTCAATGACGTCCTTTTAATTATTCCCAAGCAATAGCTGAGCCTTCCCATCATCATGACGAGATTCTCTTGCTGTCGCCCCGCCATGTGTGGGGGGGTTACCAGGCATACGCTCGAATAAGAATTTCCCTGCGCATTAATTATATCTGTTCGAAGCCCTTTCATCATGGATCATATAAGAATTTTTCTTGAGTACTATAATTAAGCTCATGGTCTCATGTAAAATTATGTGGGGGGGGTCTTTCTTTGAAAATAACTCGAACTGATTGATATGATAATGTTGCATGCAGGTCGACCCCACAGATAATATAACAAGAATGCATCAGTTAGAGAGTTGTTAATAACGGTTGAGCCACGTCGTTCCAGATGTGTATTTTCATTCCCAAAGAGAAAGGGTTACCTGACTCAAACAAATATATATTGATAAACTTCGATGGTGGCTTGAAACAACAGTAAGCGTTTATTTGCAATATGGAACCTACAACAGGGTTTTGTAAGAAACACCCGACATTCCAAATTCTTGTTTCCACATCATTTGGTGGGATCCTGATGAGCAACCTCTTTTAGCAGCTGAAGGTACCTCTGGGGCGGTATACAGATCAATAAAGTAGAAAACTTTCAGATGAAGAAATCAAAATGCCTCTAGTCATTACTTTTGATGCAGCTAAGATTCATGGAAAAAGCTAGTGAAATACTATCACCTGCCATTGGGATCTTCACACATAGACCCATATGGTGTCTTCAGGACTTTGCAACTGGTGAACACATTGAGAAACCATGTTTGGAAGATTCGACACCAGTAAGGCTTTGCAGTTTCAATGCACGCGGAGGTTGTGCAGTAATTGGACTAGAAGAAGGGTGATTTGGGCAGTGTAATCTTCCATCATTGATTAATCAAGGGACATATATTGAAAACAAGGAGGAAAAATGATAATATACACGTAATAAAGCAATGGTTGGCATGGCATATGGAGATGCAAACATCATTTTAATAACAACGAAGACATTAAGGTGGAGGGACGTGAGTTAAATTCCAAAGAGAAATTGATTCGATACCACCACCATGCGACCATTTGTTGGACACATGGACCGTGTCAGTAGTTATTGTTTTAGTGGACATGGGAGTGTTCGTTGTCATCTATTATGGATGGGGCATCATAATGAAAAGAAAATGATTTTATACGTTGTATGATTAAACCAAGGCGCAATGCAATATAGTTTCAAAACCATACAAGAGGATGGAACAGAACTACATGGAACGCGCTCAAATACTTCTATGCCGGAGTTTCGATCTGTAGTAAAACATTTCGAGCAAAAATACATGGAACGCGTTCAAATTTTTATGATGAAAACGTGGAGCGGAACTATAGTGGAAATTTTATAATAACCGTAGCGCAGAACAGTCAAACAAAGGATCGAATTAACAACACCAATTTTCCACGTGGCAGTTGCAGAAAGGCTTCTTAAGGCAGTCGTCGGAATTCTAATTTCTCACGTTCACAACATTCGACGTAACCATAGGAAGTTTAATAAAACATGTGTCAAGGATCACTTTGTTAATTCGCGTTACCATACGGTGAAGAGTGATCGAAAAGTCGCTCAAAGTCAGGATTAAAGGGTTCAACAACGAATGGATGATCCTTTCAACTTCGGCATTATAATTTGGTCTCCTTTTTACTTAACACTAAGGCAGAGCAAATTCATCGTTCTTGTCAGCACCATTTATGATCATACCAGCTATTTCTTGTTCTACGCTTGATTTCTATTATGGAAGGCGCACTTGTCTCTCCTAGTCGTGATTAAGGCCCCACATGGAGGGTGATTTCCTTTGGTCGCTCCCATTACACTTACCATTACAACGATGAATTAAATTGTGGGAAGCGCAAGCATAGCACGCATGAAGCAGTCCCCGCCACATGTGGAAGATATGTTTGACCAAGCTCAAAACAACACCATCGTTTTTCACCTTCAGAAGGAAAGTTGCAAGTGTCGAGCGTTACGTTCAGCGCCTCCACAGAATGCGTTAATAATATGTAGTAACTGCCCATATCACTAAATCAGTGTTTCTGTGGATGCGGTAGTGTTGGCTATTATCCAGCATGGATTTAGCTATGACAACGTGAAAAGTGGCATATAATTCCATCTTGAAGGCATGCGCGTGGATTTAGCTATGACGGCATGAAAAAAGTGGAGATATAATTCCATCCCGAATGCATGTGCATAGACTTAGCTGTTACAGTGTTTTCATTGTCAGAGGATATTGATTTGCAGGGAAAAGCGAAACGATCATTTGAACAAACACACAGTGACTATGGAATGTGATCTTCACAGGATGACGGAGGAAAAACCGCGGCTCATGCACCAGATAGCATTCTCTCCGTCATATCTATGGCCTGTGCATCGGAATTAGAATTGATAGAGCCCGAAGAACTATGATTTTTCAATGCGTCTGTCATAGCCATTCACAGATAGAATTTCAGTTATGGTGCCATGGAAAGATTGCACGAAGGATTAATCATCCTTTTGACCGCTTGATTCTTCTAAGGAGTCTTGAGTCCAGCACAGTAACCTGCTTTTCAGCGTGTGGTGTGGTGAAAGTTCGAAAGGAGCAGGAGGTTAATGCTCTTGAAATTTTACTGCAAACGCTATAGAGATCCCAAACGTTGAACATGCGTTTGCAAACTTTCTACGTAGTTAATATGCAGGACGTCGTTATCCAAAGTGGGCGGAGCATTGCAGGAGATGCCATGGCGTAACTCAACTTTAGATGACCACGCGTTGAGTGAGAGCAAGCTCGATTCAACAACAAGGCAATAGCTGATCAAGTCACGCAGTTGTACGTCAATTCTAGCAGCAAGGAGTGCGACCAATTCTTAAACGCGACCATGCGACCCCTGTTACACAGCAATTTGTCACCGTCCCTACAATTTCCATCCCGCACATTAGAGGGCTTATTCCGTGACCTGTGAGAAGAGACAATACTTGAAAATACTTTCATTACATCCCTCTGAAGATGAGCTTTAATTGCCCTGAATACATCTCCCTGCAAAAAAACCCTAAAAATAGCTCTTTTTTTATTGGCGCGGTTCCATAGTTCAGCCCTCGCGCCAAGGGGGAAAATCCTCCAAAGAGGGCGTGCCAATTGGCGCTCTGTCATAGAGCCACACCCGCGCCAACCATATTAAGAGGTGTTTTTTTAAAATAAAAGGCGGAAGTTTCGTCCTAACAAATTCCTGGACTGATATCTATCTTGAGTTGGGTGGTTTGGCTATGGATTTCCATAGAGAGGAAGTGGTTTTCCACCTCTCATGGAAGCTTCTTTGATGATAGGGCCAATCCCATAATTATAGGGATCCCAACTCCCCTTCCTCCTTCTATAAAAGCTTGCCCATTTCCATTGCAAGCTAGTTCCAGAATCTCCAAGTTCCCAAGAGCTTTCACATCCTTATGCTGCAAGAGCCTTCTTGATTCCCTTAAGGCCAAATCCAAGCAAGGATACTATTGCCAAGTATCCGAAGAGAGAGGCTTGTCCCATCCCTGACAGGCTTTATCGAGAAATGTTGTGCTGACGACTCGCTAAAGGAGAGTGCAGCGTCGAAGCTATGGTTGTATTCTTCTTTTGAATCTTTAATCATAATCGACTATCGGTTATGGTTCCACTCTTGTTCTTGACCATGTTCATGAGTTATGTCCTCTTCAACTGACATATAGTTGTATATACTAGATTTTATGCTTGCGTTTGTGTTGTTTCTTGCATGTGTAGGTGTCCGATCACGGAGATCGTGAGGATTGTGATCTGCCAGGGCAAAGGAAAGGGAGCACCACCTCTTTTACAAACGACAGCGTCGGATTCCAGGTAAGCCTTCCTCGCAAGTCGGTTTATTTACAATTAGGAACCTGCACTGTAGCGTGTTTGATTGTTGCCAGACCCGATCTGGGCTAGTAGGGATCGCCTCTGTCCGCAGAGGGGATTTACCTCCTCAACAATTTGGCGACTCCACTGGGGATTCAGCTTGTTGTTTGATTTGTAAGCTATAAACGGAGTCTGAAGTGCAGCCAGATAGCCTTCGAAACGCTTTTTCTCTGCATTAGCGGAGTAGATCAACGCTGCTTCAGTCTATCTCCGGTTTAGTTTACAAATTGAACAACTTGGAGTGTTGTCTTCTCTTTTCGGTCAATTTCTTGGCCTTGCTTGCTTGGTCAGCTCTTTGGGCTGGATCTTTCTATGAATTTGGCTTTTGGATAGCTTGATTATCACTGGTCTGCTTGTTGGATTGCTCTTTTTTATTTTTGACTGGTAAACTCGACTGGCGCGCTTTTCAGCTTGACAGTCGCGCCCATTGGCGCAGGTTGCTAGTGTATTACCCGCGCCAATTCTATTCTGGCGCTTGTTTCAGCCTTACAGTTGCGCCAATCCTGTAAGTTAGTAGGGTTTACTCTGTTTTAAGCTTTCTGAGCTTGATCTGTGTCTTTCTCGCTTTGAGCCTAGATCACATGGTTCATTTGAGTCTTGGAGATTCTACTTGAAGTGGTGAGTCTGGTCTTGGTTGGGAGAAATTCTTTGTTTTTTTCATTTTCAGGCGTTGGCGCTTGTTGTCAGTTATCAACCCGTGCCAATTGGCCATTGGCGCTAGTTTTCAGTGAGCAAGTCGCGCCAATTGGCGCTACTTGTCAATATACAAGTCGAGCCAATTTCAGGATGTATAAAAATTGAGACTTTTTCCCTAAATCCTCCACCAGTGTGTCTTTCCCTTCCGGTCTTTTCACTGTATGAGCATAGATTACATTGCTCATTGTTCGAAAAGTCTTCTCTCCATGATTGTTTGATGTAAAAGGGAATGAATGCCTTGTTTTGATCTCGTGCTTTGGAAGTCCTCTTTGTGTTTGACCTCATATGTCTTGTCGCCTTTTGAGGGATTTCGTGACAAAGTGTTTGAAACAATGATTGCATTCTTAGTGTTTGTTTACATCTCTTTTGCATTCATCCTTCATTAAGAAGATTTGCGTTTATTTAGTTTTCATCTCAAAGTGTTCTTTTTGTTAAAATGCATTAGATCACATTGCATTGAAGAGTATTTTGAGATTTATCATTGAACTTAGATCACATTGTTTAATGATTGAAAGCTTAAAATCGCTTTGAGTGCATTCTCTTTCATTGAAAGCATGCATTAAGTAGATTCTCATTTCATCGAAAAATGCATTGAGTGCATTCTTATCATTTGAAAAGAAAAAGGAAATTGTGCATAGATTACAATTGCATAGTTTTTGAAAAGAGGATTTTGCATAGATTACATTGCATTATTCGCATCGTTGAATGTTTGAAATTACTTTTGGATAGTGAAAGTCATCTAGTTTGGAAAAATTTCGTTTACAGTGTTGTTGTTTGTTGCATCATTGTTTGAAGCTCTTCCCTTAACTAGATAGCATTCATCGAATTGAAATTTTTTCTTTTCTCATATAGCTGCATACAGGAGATTGTCATATGACATATGGTAGGGCCTTGAAACCGAAACATAATTGAAGATCAACCATAAAATTTACTCAATTTACCTAAGGAAGCATTGAAACATTAACGAAACATTTAGAGGTCTAGGTTAGAGACGTGTTCCGGCGTCGTTAAACCTAGTAGCTGTCGTTCGCCTCTTGGATTTAGACAGTGCTAGTACGGACTTGAGCTCCCCGTACCGTCGCGTATATAAAGGGAGACCCCACTAGGTTTCAATCCTTTATCCATAGGAAGCCGATTTTGCCACCCTATACCCGTGATACACCGGACACAGCATTCACGTCCTGCACGTACGTTAAGTCCTTGGTTGATTTCTTTTTCATTTTGAAACCAAGGTGTATATTGCAGTTCACGGTTATTTGGTACACCCTTTGCCTAGTATTCCTGAGTAGTCATTTCGATCTTTTCTGACTCTTTAAATTTGAAAAGGTCATCAAGCGCTTGTCCTTTCATGCTTGTTTCCAATCTAAAAGTGATAGAGTCACCTTTTGCCTATTTCTCGACTCTTAAAATATGAAACAGTAGAGTTTTGTTTCAATGTTTTAAAAATTAACTGCCCACGAAATATTCCTGGTTAAAGTTAGTTTCCTTAGGGTGTTGTTCTGAAGATTGTTTCTGATGGAAACTTTTCTGGAGTTCACCAACCAAGGAATCCCCTCCAATGGGAATCATGTTCCTTTTCCTCCTTTTGGAAATGTTGGTGCTCCTTACATGGCAACGTTGTCCCTTCCTGGGTTAACTGTTGGGTTACCTGTTTGGTTGTTTTCAACCTCTGTGGTCCCGAATGTCCCAACTACTGTTCAATCAGTTCCTCCGCCTGAACAACATCATGTTGATTCTAAGGTGGACCTCTCCCCTTCTTCGCCTGTTTCTGCGTCCTCCTCTTCTACTTTTCCTAGTGAAAGTCTGGATTCGAGTAACCAGGTGGCTAAGAAGAAGAAGAAGAAGACAAAGAAGAAGAAGTCTGATAAAGGAGAGGCTAGCTCTGCGGCTATTGCGCCTAAGAATTCTCCTCTTGATAAACCTTCCAACCCTCCATGGAAAGTCAAGTTCCCTTGCATGTTGTGTACGGGAGACCATCTTCTTTGAGACTACCCTGGCATTCCCAAGGTGCTCGAAGCATGGTCCAATGGTCGCCCGCCGTTGCCTTTGGCTTCCGGGAGTCAGGTTGGGGGCACGCCTTCAGCTAGTGTTGGTAAGGCTCCTAAGAAGCAGGGTAAGATTACCAATCCCTGCAAGTTGTGTGAAGGGCACCATGCCATTCACCTTTTTCCGTATATGGATGAAGCCAAGAGAGTTTTGGACAACTCGACTGTTTCTGCACCATGCCTTCCAGCTGGTTACAAGCAGTTGTCTTTGAGTCCTCCGCCAGCTGATCCTACGATTGGTCAAGAGTCATTATTGGTCGATCCCGCTCCCTCAGAAATTCAAATTCAGGAATTCGTTCCTGACCAACCATTGGTCGTGGGATCGGTTGAACTGGCCCCGTCTATGGTGCACCAACTCTTTTCCATTGAGAGTGGACCTCACGTCCCTCAGGTTCTTCTTGTTTCTTCAGATTCCTCGGACTTGGAGAAATATTCTCCTGTCCCTATACCTCAAGAAGCTGCTCCTCCTCCTCCCGTGATGGAGGTCCCAGAGGATACTCCTCCCACCTTCGAGATGGAGGTCGTGGAGGATGCTCCTTCTTCCGTAACACCAGGGGAATACCATCCCAGTTCGATGGTAGCCCCTCCGAGTAGTTTGGTCGCTTCCTTTGACTGGAGTCGATTTTCAGGATACCGCCTTCCGTCTTATGTGCCTTTCGAGATCACAGTACATGCTTTTGGTCTGGTCGTCCCCAAAACCATTATAGACGAAGGCGCGTCTGTTAGTATTCTATCCTCAACTACTTGGCAAGCTTTCGGCTCACCGCCGCTTGCACCTGTTACGCAGAATCTGTTGGCATTTAACAGAAGAACGAGTCAACCGTTAGGGATCCTTCCAAGGTTACCTGTTACTTTGGGAGGTAAAACCGTCCATATGGACGTGATGGTTGTTCCAGGCCCTTTGGATTTCAATCTTATTTTGGGGCGCGCTTACACCTATGCCATGGGAGTGCTTGTCTCCTCCCTTTTTCGTGTGGTATGTTTTCCACATGAAGGACGGATCGTGACCATTGATCAGCTTTCGTTCTTTGGTTCCGATGTGGAAACTGGCCCACCATCATCCCTTCCTGTTTTTAATCCACCTGTTGTATCTGCCCCACTGCAGGTCAACTATGTGGCTACCTACCCCATGCCTGTGTTCAGTGATGATGCTGTCATGCATAGTGTGCTGGGGGCATTGGGTTCAGACTTCCAAGATGCTTTCCTTCCATCGGGAGTGGAACTCTTGGAAGCGATGACTTCATATTCATTATGATGAGGTCAGTCGGAGCATGGTTCTTTTCCTATGTCAAGCTCCTTAAAAAATGAAATAAGGTCGTCGGAGCACAGTCCGTTTCCTTGTGTCAAGCTCCTTAAAAAATGAAACAAGATTGTCGAAGCACAGTTCATTTTCTTGTGTCAAGCTCCTTAAAAAACGAAACAAGGTCCCGGAGCAGAGTTCCTTGTCTCGTGTCAAGCTCCTTAAAAAATGAAACAAGGTTGTCGGAGCAGAGTTCCTTGTCTTGTGTCAAGCTCGTTAAAAAATGAAACAAGGTCTGTCGGAGCATGGTTCTTTTCCTGTGTCAAGCTCCTTAAAAAATGAAACTAGGTTGCCAGAGCACAGTTCCTTGTCTTGTGTCAAGCTCCTTAAAAAATGAAACAAGCTGGTCGGAGCAGAGTTCCTTGTCTTGTGTCAAGCTCCTTAAAATTTGAAACAAGGGTGTCCTGAGGATAGTTCTTTTAATGTGTCAACCTTGTTAAAATAATGAAACACATTCCTGTTCAATTCGAGTCTTTGTTAAGATCTCGTAAAATCCCAGTCGAGTCTTTCTTCTAATCTCGTAACTTGAACCTTCACTCCATCTTCCTTTCATATGGACTGAAGCTTGGGGGGCATGTACCTCGAATTGAGATGTTATGCAGGGCATGCCCACTTTACAAGCATAGTTTGTTTCCATTTCAAGCTTGTGTAAAGTAAGTGGTTTCAAGCATAGTTTATCTTTGTTTCAAGCTTGTGTAAAATGAAACCAACTTCAAGCGATTCAAGCTTGTGTAAATGAAACCTTTCCCATTTTACCTCTTTTGATTGCCATTTTATGACTGTTTTCGAGATGGAGCCTTGGTTTTTCTCACTCCGTCACTATCTGCTGGCCGATCATATGCCTTCACTTGGTTGTTTTACCCGTTCCTGAGGAACCGCTGCTATTAGTGGTCTTGTTAGCCAGCCTCTCGACCTTTATTTGTTCAGAGTAGTTCCACCATTACCGGAACCAGTTGCTACCCTTTATACCACTCGTTCCTCCAGGAGGAGTCATCTTTTAGCTCTTTTCTGACTCTCTAAACATGAAAAGATTGCCGAGGCCCTTGTCGTTTCGATCTCGTTAAAGTGGACACGAATCGACATCTACCCAGTATACGTTTACCCCTTTTTCGGGCTGGGATGGATTATTTATGAAAAAGGAATACCCTAGCCTATCGCGACTAGGAGGTTTTCTCGGATATTGTTTTCTACCTTTTCGGGTCCGAGGAACTATCTACGAAAAGGGACTGCTGGAGTTTACTTTTCTGCTGTCTTTTCAAACTCTCTAAATATGAAAAGACACCGAGTTCTTCCTTTGTCAGACTCGTTAAACTCTGATGACATTGGATTCAGTCGTAATGACGATATTCGAGTTCCTCCTTCCTAGGGCTCGTTAAATGTACTAGGATGGATTCGTCCAAAGGACGAATTTATATGACAAGCATATGGTATCCTCTTCAAGCTTGTGTAAAAATACAGAGGTACTCGCCAAGCATGGTGGGGAAAATGGAACCAACATCATTGTCGTGTCGGCAGTATGTCGCTCTTGAACATGGCACTTGTCTGCATTTGTGTTGGGTTGGGGACATCTCATCTCGTTTTTCGCTTGCCTCCGTGGGTTTGGCTAATCCCTTTTGACCTCTCATCTGCTCGTTGCCTCGTCGTAATGACCTTTGATATTTTGATGTCAAATACTACCAAATCCACTGTCGTGTCGTCAATATGTTCAAGAGAAGTTGACCTCTGCTAGTATCAACCTCCCTCTGATTCTCATTTGATTCTGATTCACAAAAACATCATGTTCCTCTGTCTCATGTCGATGATGTGGGAAAAATTATGGCCCACCTTCAATCAAGGTCACTTCCTGTCGACTTCAGCTCATCATCCAAGAAGCTGATCTAGAGACTCCCTTATGGTACCTTGGAGCTTGCGTGCCTCAATGGCAGGTTCGTCGCATTCGACGTGAGGTTTTCATCATTGGCCTCCGATCGAGTGATTCTATGGGTCTTCGACACTAGCTCATTGATTCTCACGCTATGGATTGTACCTATAGTACCTTGAAAGCCATTGTCATTATTGGTGGTTCCTCTCGCGTCTATTAATAGCTTTCATCATTGGCTGGTAATTAGGCGATGTTCTTGCATGTTCGACTTCAGCTCACATATTCGCATGCTTCAACTTGTACTTTGTTCGGTTCGAGATGGAGCGCAAGACCCTGGATTGTGTCTGTTGTAATCCAGGCTGTGATATTGTGGATTATTATTTACATGACTCATTGATTGGATGGCTGCGACGATACCTGAGTCTATTTATCGATCCTTACTGGATGGATGTGTCCATGCCTTGGATCTAGATTATTGTATACTATGTTATGGATGGTTGCGCCCATACCACACATATATATCATGTATCTGAGACATCAGTTGTACTTCGCTCCGCAGGTTTCCGATGGCAGTGTTTTCAGTCGGCATGTTCTCGTAAAGCATTTCACCCCTCTCTCTCTCTCGGGCCTCATGCTTTAGGGGGCATCTGTTACACAGCAATTTGTCACCATCCCTACAATTTCCATCCCGCACATTGGAGGGCTTATTCCATGACCTGTGAGCAGAGACAAGACTTGAAAATACTTTCATTACATCCCTCTGAAGATGAGCTTTAATTGCCCTGAATACATCTCCCTGCAAAAAACCCTAAAAATAGCTCTTTTTTCATTGGCGCGGTTCCATAGTTCAGCCCTCGCACCAAGGGGGGAAATCCTCCAAAGAGGGCGTGCCAATTGGTGCTTTGTCATAGAGCCACACCCGCACCAACCATATTAAGAGGTGTTTTTAAAAAATAAAAGGCGGAAGTTTTGTCCTAACAAATTCCTGGAATGATATCTATCTTGAGTTGGGTGGTTTGGCTACGGATTTCCATAGAGAGGAAGTGGTTTTCCACCTCTCATGGAAGCTTCCTTGATGATAGGGCCAAACCCATAATTATAGGGATCCCAACTCCCCTTCCTCCTTCTATAAAAGCTTTCCCATTTCCATTGCAAGCTAGTCCCAGAATCTCCAAGTTCCCAAGAGCTTTCACATCCTTATGCTGCAAGAGCCTTCTTGATTCCCTTAAGGCCAAATCCAAGCAAGGAGACTATTGCCAAGTATCCGGAGAGAGAGGCTTGTCCCATCCCTGACAGGCTTTATCGAGACATGTTGTGTTGACGACCCGCTAAAGGAGAGTGTTGCGTCGAAGCTATGGTTGTATTCTTCTTTTGACTTTTTAATGATAAGCGACTATCGGTTATGGTTCCACTCTTGTTCTTGATTATGTTCATGAGTTATGTCCTCTTCGACTGACATATAGTTGTATGTACTAGATTTTATGCTTGCGTTTGTGTTGTTTCTTGCATGTGCAGGTGTCCGATCACGGAGATCGTGAGGATTGTGATCTGCCAGGGCAAAGGAATGGGAGCACCACCTCTTCTACAAACGACAATGTTGGATTCCGGGCGCCTTCCTGTAGTGGTTTATACATGGTCCCAGAGACACACTTGCTTGTAGCGTGTTTGATTGTTGCTAGACCCGATCTGGGCTAGTAGGGATCACCTCTGTGCACAAAGGGGATTTACCTCCTCAACAACCCCTGATCAAGTCACAATCCACCCTGGGTCACTGAGTCGCAACATACCCAAAAACAACTGAGTGCGACTTGCCCAACATTTGCGACTATGCGACCTCTTTCAAGTCGCATTTCTTCCAAGTCGCAAGTCGTAAATCTATGAGACAAATGAAAGGTGCAATCCTGCGACCCTTTTAAGATCGCGACCCACGTAGAGATCAAGTCGCGTGACCCCTCAAGGTCGTTGAGTCATGATGCACGCTGCTGGATAGAAAATGCGACCATGTGACTGTGCGACCCCTCCAAGGCCACAAGGTCGCAGAATGATATGTCCACTAGAGGCTGCGACCCATGAAAGCTCCGACCATGCGACCTCACTTCGGAATGGCCTCTTTTCTCAAAGCATATATCGCCTACAGAACAGGACTATACAGGGGTCCAAGCTAATCATTAAAATTCCTTGATGTTATCTGTCAATATGCTCCTTATGCATCTGCATTTTCTTATTATTGTATCTTTATTTTTTCTTCAACATCCATAAACATATTTATGTGGGCGAGGCTAATGGCTAATATAATATGCTTACACGCAGGTAACATGAGGAGATTATGATGACAACCCATACAAGGAAGTTTGTCGCTTACCTAGGAAATGCTGGTTCATGTGGTGGGAGCTAATTCTATCTCAACAGGAGAAAGGTAGAAGGGATAAAATCGCAGGTCGCAAATTTGCCAAGGTCGCAGGTCGCGGATTGCTGAAGTTCGCAAGTCGCAAAATCTAAGAAGGTCACAGATCGCACATTTGCTGAGGTTGCAGGTCGCATATTTACCAAGTTCAAAGATTTCTTCAGGTCGCCAGGTCACAGATTCGTGTTCCATGCCAAACGCTCGACGACGCGACCCAGCGACCCATCGACTGGGTCGCAGGTTGCATATCTACTGAGGTCGCAGGTTGCAGATGGCCCAAGACTGGGTTGCAAGGAAACCCAACGGTAAGGAAGATGAAAAGTCAAGGAAGCCCAAGGGGCAGGTTTTGTATTATAAATACTCCTTCAGGAGCTTGTAAAAGAATCTTTGGTTTGGGACTCGAGCTAAGTACACTATATTATCTGGATTATAAATTTAAGCATGAATACAAGCATTTTGAAAAATCCCTTTGTGGATCTGGTGTTGTCTTATGTATGAGCGCTATTGAGTATTATATTTTCAGTTTCTGAACATCTTTAGATTAAGGGAATTGTATCTTTAATTCAGATCACATTGCATGATATTTTTTTGAGTATGTTAATGGTGGTTGAGTTCATTTCACTTTCTTAACGAATGCTGATGGCTTTGTTTATTAGCATTTGCGCTACCATTTAAAACTTTTAGGAAGTGAAAGGCGTTCTTGCCATGAGGAATTGTTTCCTTTGTGGTCATAACAGTTTACAAGCGTGACCCTAATGAAGTGTTGTTAACAACACTTCCTTCGGTCTTCATTCTTTATTATTTCATCTTGCTACTCATAGTGTCGTATGTACATGTAATGCATCAATAATATGTCTTGTATCAGTTGATTAGGTGTGTATCCACTGTTTTATAGATTTTAAGTGATACCCAAAGCAAAGGAGAAATCAGTGGTAGCTGGACCCACACCCCGGACGGGATTCCTAGTCCAAACGGTTCAAGGTCTAATTGGGACCTTTTATCGAGGAGATCCCCTACTGTTGGCCAGACAAATTTTCCCATCAACACGTAGGGAATGAAGGCTAAATTAGGAAAGAGAATGAGATGAAATTCGTAAAAGGACGATATTTGATGACCAAATGTATTCAAATCTTTTAATCATGACCCAAGCCTAACCAGCATGACCTCAAACCACTCAAAGTTTGACAACTCATCAATTTGCAGAGACCGTTGCAATAAAACAAAAATCCATAGCGAATTCAGTTTAACAGGTGTCAGATTCGCTGTGGAATTATTAGGTGTTTCTGCAACGAAATCTGTTAAATTGTAATATTCCAAATCTGGAATTTTCTGCTCAATCGGGAATATCTTCAAATATTCCAATTTCCTTCTTCAGTGATACATCACAAGTCCATTTCAGAGATTTACTATTGGGGAATTTACAGGATATGACTCCTTCCAAAGAATGGAGAGATCCTGAGGCTAGCTGGCCCTTCACAAACTCTGTCTATGGATATGCAATATTCCACCTCGGGAATTTCTGCCACAGGGTCCTTGAGGATGTTGTATAAGGAATATGCTGCATAAATAAGGAAAACCAATGCTGGGATTCCCTAGAAAATCTCTAATACAACTCCCCTGTAGAAAATAAGCTCAAAGAAATAACTCTAGATGGGTTATTCAGATCTCCCCAATCTAGGTCTCTAAAATAATCTCAATGAGAGAGCTTACAGCAATATGTAAACATGAATCTGGAACTTTGCAAATCTGAATACATCATGAGAGTGAAATAGTACAGATAACATTATATTATGATTTCAGCATTGATATACAAGAAATAATTGAGGGGAAAATCCTCTCAAACCTCTAGAACCATAATCCAATGAATATACAATGAAATGCCGGAGTAGCTGCAACTACACAGAATGCTGGAAGACCATAATTATGCAGTATCTAAGAGTGAAGCAGCTATTTAACATGTATAGAATGTAAATTTGGCTGAAAGGTACAAGAAAATATCCCAAGAACAAGGAATGGGCTGAAATACAGGATTTCTAGCCAATCTAGGAAAGATTGCTAGAAATGTCGGAGAATACAAAAATGTGACAACCAAGTTGTCACTGCAACTGATACAAAATATAAATGAGGCCATGGCAGATCTGAAATATGATTTCCCTCCTCTGATAATGTCTCTAATACAAAGTGCGATCACTTTGTCTCAAAAACACACTCCTGATGAGCTCATGAAACCCTCTCTCACTGTCTCCTTTGAAATAATGTAGTTTCCTCCATGGAATGCATAGTGGGAGATGATGGAATGTTGGCCCATGCCAACAGATCTGATATGAAGCCCAGGAATCCTTCTTGCAGCTCATCCAATGAGTGGATCACTCTTCCGCTGAGGAAAACAAGGCAAGAGAGACTCCATGAGTTCCTCTCTTGCTGCACCCAGCAACACAACGTCCTCTCTGCTGCAGAAATAATGTTGTAGAAGATGAATGTAGCTGTGGCCAATGCTGGATTGAGGAAATGTATCTCAATCCTCATCCTTCCTTGAGGAAGAGGTAGGGATTCCCGACCGGGAACACCCTAGTGTCCGAGGGCACCATCAACCTACTAAACAGCCCAGGGATGCAATCTTGCAGACACAAAGTCTAAAATTCTAAAACATAACACAAGAAAATGGACTGCCATCTCCTCCTTATAAACAAAAGGAACTCTTCTCCACCAAGGTCCCACCAATTAGGGTTTCCACCCTCATGTGAATCTCTTCCCTCCAAAACTGTGCAGCTTCTCTACGAAGCCTCTTCCTCCTTGGGCAACGCTATTGACTTTAGTCAAAGATGACTAATCAAGTGAGCTAGGTTCCATTTACACCCTTGGGGTTTATTTTAGCTGCTTTATTCACCTCCCTTTCACATTAGGAGTATTATTTCTTCATTTAAAAGGGGCTAAGGTGTCTCCTTGCCCATTTTATTAAACAAAAATAAAATGTGCAACTATAATGTTCCATTTTAGCTTGAGGCTAAAATTGGGAACATTACAGTCCTCCCCTCCCACATGTTGCTTTCCCTCAAGAAACTACATAGAGAGAACAAAATTTTCTCCCCCTTCTTCTCTTGTGGCCTCCTCATCAATGGTCCCACCACTGCTCAAATATGTTGCAACAAATATAACCTCCAATGCTCTCTCCCAAGTGTGCAAGCTAAAAATGATGCTACTCATGGAAAGATAGAAGGTGTAGTGGAATCCTTTTTGCTGGAATGTGGCCTCCTTAAGGTAGGATTGATGATATGCATGGGAAAATGTGTTTCCCAATGATTATCCTCTCATCTGTGCAATCATCAAAATCTCAACCCCCGGTTTCCGCAATGTGTTGGGGCTGAATGGAGAGTTGTGCTTGTGCTTCTAATGATGGCCCTCTCTCCATTTGAAGTGTTCATGGGGCTGCCTCTATGCTTGGGCTGAAATGGTATGGCCTCCAATAATGGCCCAAGCTACCCCATCAAGAAAATCAGCCATGAAATGCCTCCTCAAATTCTCCAAGTGGTTTCTCCCACAAGAAGAGACAAGTAGCAATGTGGCATTCATGGTATTCCCATGGTATCTCCTGCAAGATAAAACATATACAATAGGGAGAATCATCCTCCCAATTGGATGTACATATAATACTCTCCAAATAATGCTCCTCATGAGTGTACCAATGTCTGAAATACAAGGAGCGATACACAATAAAAGCAAGTTGCCAAATGACAACCAGAGAGTGGTTCAAAGTTCCACTTATGGAACCTGCGCAATGCCTCCTTGGCCTGCCTCAAAATCACAAATAACAAGTTTTCAACTAGCCACTTTTTTGCTGCCACAAACTCCTCACAAGATGGAATCATCAAAATACAAATTGGTGCCAATGGTGCACACCAAGAAGCATGTGGCTCCCCCCCCACAAACCATCATAAATATGGCCACTCCCATTGCTGCAATGGGCCAAAAATACATCACAATAGGGAGCATAAGGTGATGTGATAATTCTTAGCTTATCAAGCTGTCTATAAGAAGTAAAGGAAGGCAAATCAAAATGAAGATCTATACCTCCTCCACCATGTACTCCAGTCCTTGAGCTGAAATGGCTCATCTGAATGCTCTCCCTTTCCTCCAAAGAGTAAGGGAATGGTTGTGCCAACCTCTCCAAAACATTTGGGCTCTACATATATCCATATGCTGATGTAGGTCATGTTGAATTCCTTCCAAGTGAACTCCTCTAGCAAGGCAAAGTATGCATCCAAGTGCATAGCTAGGAAGTCCTCATATGCTGCATGCAAATAATTTCTTCTTGAGACTAGAAACTCTAGTCAAGAAGAGTTTTCCATGATGATAGATGATCATATCATCCACTAAGCATCTGCCATCTCCATCAAGGTTATCCAAAAATCATGCATGCACCAAGATCCTGGGGAATACTCAACCAAAGTTGAGTCCTCCATCCTGGACCAATCCTCCATGTAGATAGCGCTGGTGTTCTGCAATAAGGTGCTCCATCATGCTGCTTCCTGATACCTTGACATCCCCTTATGCCAAATTCATCCTCCAAGTTGCTGCCATGTCCATCATGCAGCTACTCTTGCTCAACTAGAAATGATAACCTCTGAAAATGAGCCTCCCATGAGAGACTATCACCTCCAAAGAATCTCTTGATCCTGGGAAATGTAAGCATGAGTGGCCTCCATCTACTCCCATGCATGAAAGAGTCCTCCATAAAAGGAAGTATCATATCTCTCACTAAATCTATGGAGAAGTCATCCGGCATCATGAATATGCTATCCTCCATCCATACAGCAACTCTATCTACGCAGTAAAACTGATGAGAATGGGTGAGACTGAAAATAAGAGTGTATCCCTCCTCCTTGTGCTTATCCCCAAACTCTCTGCACTGTAATGGACTCCTATAATGTCTCCACCCCTCCGGAATCCAATGAGTGGTGAACCAAATAGCATGATGCCTCTCATCATCTCTAGATCAAATGGCCTCCTAGATAGAAAGGCACCAAAAAGTGAGACATCAAGATCTGAAATAGACTGCATGTATGAGTGGACTGATTTGTCCCTCTCTCCTCTGCGCAGTGCAGTCTCTTTCCTTTGTGCAAAAATTTCTGAAATAAATAAGAGAGAATGATCTTCATCCCTTCATGATGACCCTTCTGCTCTTCTTTCTCCATCTCACAATCCCCCAACAAATGCTACATATGGCTCTGGAATTGTGTCTTGGTACCCACATGAAAAAATATTTGGAACTCCTTGCAAAGACACAAGGGCTCCTCTAGTGGAAGCATTGGCTCCCTTTTCACCTCCATGTGGTGATGGACCTCCTCCAAATGTGACAACGCTATTGGTTATTTCCAATGTATGAAAAGTGTTTATATTTATGCCACAATCAGTTTCACCAAGTTTTTCCATCAAACCCTTAGTGAATGCATCACATGTTTTTGCATTTTCATGACAATGAAAAATGGAACCTTCAAACCAACAATCATGAGCCATACCTTGAGTTGCAATGTTGCTCCTCCCATGGCCCCATTTCTTCCTCTACTCCTTGCAATGCAAGTGAACAAAGAACTGCGCTGTGGATCTGAATGTGTGGTTGAATGCCCACACCCTTCATGAGAATAGCTAGGGCTTGCTCCATCCACAAACCCCTTTCAGAAAATTCCTCCCAAATTTCCCTTCCTTCAAGATCTTCAATACTCCTCCTCAATGGTCTGGAAAAGAAGAAGGGAAACCTCCTCTTCCATCATTCCTTTCCTTGTTTCCTCTGTCAATCTTCTCTCCTTGGAGAGAAGCTCCTCTTGCTGATGGCAATAGATCTTGGGAACAGGCTGAGCCAAGATCATGCTCTGATACCATTGTAATGTTCCAAATCTGGAATTTTCTGCTCAATCGAGAATATCTTCAGATATTCCAATTTCCTTCTTCAGTGAGACATCACAAGTAAATTTTAGAGATTGAATATTGGGTCATTTAAAGGATATGACTCCTTCCAAATAAGGGAGAGATCCTGAGGCTAGCTGGCCCTTCACAGACTCTGTCTATGGATATGCAATATTCCACCTCGGGAATTTCTGCCACAGGGTCCTTGAGGATGTTTTATAAGGAAGATGTTGCATAAATAAGGCAAACCAATGCTTGGATGCCCTATAACATCTCTAATAAAACTCCCCTACAGAAAATGATCTCAAAGAAATAACTCTAGATGGGTTATTCAGATCTCCCCAATCTAGGTCTCTAAAATAATGCTCAATGAGAGAGCTTACAGTAATATGTAAACATGAATCTGGAACTCTGCAAATCTGAACACATCATGAGAGGGAAATAGTATAGCCAACATTATATTATGATTTCAGCATTGATATACAAGAAATAATTGAGGGGACAAGCCTCTCAAACCATACTCCAAGGAATATACAATGAAATGTCGGAGTAGCTGCAACTACACAGAATGTCGGAAGACCATAATTGTGCAGTCTCTAAGAGTGAAGCAGTTTTTGAACATGTATAGAATGTAATTTTGGCTGAAAGGTACAAGAAAATATCCCAAGAACAAGGAATGGGCTGAAATACAGGATTTCTAGCCAATCTAGGAGAGATTGCTAGAAATGTCGAAGACTACAAAAATGTGACAACCAAGTTGTCACTGCAACTGATACAAAATATAAATGATGCCATGGCAGATCTTAAATCTGATTGCCCTCCTCTGATAATGTCTCTAATACAAAGTGCAATCACTTTTTCTCAAAAACACACTCCTGATGAGCTCATGAAACCCTCTCTCACTGCCTCCTTTGAAATAACGCAGTTTCCTCCATGGACTGCATAGTGGGAGATGATGGAACGTTGGCCCATGCCAAAAGATCTGATATGAAGCATAGGAATCCTCCTTGCAGCTCCTCCAATGAGTGGATCACTCCTCCACTAAAGAAAACAAGGCAAGAGAGACTCCATGAGTTCCTCTCTTACTGCACCCAGCAACACAACGTCCTCTCTGATGCAGAAATAATTTTGTAGAAGATGAATGTAGCTGTGGCCAATGCTGGATTGAGGAAATGTAGCTCAATCCTCATCTTTCCTTGAGGAAGAGGTAGGGATTCCTGATCGGGAACACCATAGTGCCCGAGGGCACCATCACCCTGCTAAACAGCCCAGGGATGCAAGCTTGCAGACCCAAAGTCTGAAATTATAAAACATAGCATATGCAAATGGACTTCCATCTCCTCCTTATAAACAAAAGGAACTATTATCCACCAAGGTCCCACCAATTAGGGTTTCCACCCTCATGTGAATCTCTTCCCTCCAAAACTACGCAACTTCTCTACGAAACCTCTTCCTCCTTGAGCAGCACTGTTGAATTTAGTCAAAGATGACTAATTATCAAGTGAGCTGGGTTCCACTCACACCCTTGGTGTTTATTTCAGCTGCTTTATTCACCTCTCTTTCACATTAGGAGTATTATTTCTTCATCTAAAAGGGGCTAAGGCGTCTCCTTGCCCATTTTATTAAACAAAAATAAAATGTGCAACTATAATGTTCCATTTTAGCTTGAGGCTAAAATTGGGAACATTACATAAATTTGCACTAAATGCGCTGCGAAATCAGGAAAACTCTGACAGGTGGCCCGATTTGAAAATTTTGATTGATTTGAGTATCCAATCCAATTTTTTCCATTTGACAATACTTAAATGCATCCCCTAACACCTTAAGGTAACCTAAAAACCCATAACATATCATAAAAATTATCTTTTCATGATTTTTATTTGACCCCTAACCAATCTACTTACAAACTTGACATGCTCAAAAAACTGAAAGGTTATGGATGATAACACCTTTTATGATTTTTATTTAATTAAATTCTCAGGGCTCAAATGATAAGAGTATGGTGTGTAAGATATAGCAGTGGATACCCCCTTTTTTGCGGGGCGGTTCATTTCCCTCCAAGGGTTGGGACAATCATGGGTTCTTGAATGATAAATGAGGCTCATCTAGGGCCTATGGAATCAGGGTGATGACCATGGGTATGGGGTACAGCTCATGCAATGGATTTTTCCCACGTGTTAAATATGTTTGTCTCAGCGATATTTTTCTTCTTGTGGTACATGTTCCTATTGAACGTGGCTATTTATGCTTTTTACTTTTTATTTTCAGCTGATTCAACCTCCATGGCATTGTTCCAAGCCTGACCCAAGGTGGGGGAAAGGGAATGGCGAGGCTAACCCTATGTGACCCTAATGAGGAAATGTTGACCCAGGTGGGATTTATGATGAATGAGGCAATAGTGAGTGGAAGGGGAGTGATATATGTGGATAAGGGAGTGAGACCATGCAACCAAAGTTGAGGTTTCCTAAGTAGTACCACCCTGAAACCAAAAGGTCAGTAAAATAGATCCCACATGACTAAAATCCAAGGGTAACATCCAAAAGAGGTCAAGGGGACAGAAGCACAAACTAAGGCCAATATTTCTGCCGAATCCCCCCATTAATCCTTTCCCAGAAGTGTCCATGATAAGTAAACCCAATACTCAATTTCCAAATGACAAGAAATACCTTTAGGTTTGGGATGCGCAGCTTCAAACATACGATCAATAAAAATGGGTGAGGGACCACATGGCTAGCTCAAGTGGTGGAGAAATGGCACAACGTGCTAGTTTAGGGTTGCAAGGAGTTGTTGGCTGTCAACTGAGGACCATCATGGAGAAAAATTTCTCCTAGGGATATTACCCATGAAGTGGTGGATAACAAGGCCCAGCGAATAAGCTAAAAACCTTATTTACTTCAAGGAAATCATCGCATTTGGTGAGACGTGGTAGCAACCGGTGCACTTAATGTGGATATCTACTACTGCAAGAGTGCTGCATTAGTTGAAGAAACATTAGATTGGTAGTTAATAGGGGAAGAAAATTGGACAAAACCTAAGAACAGAACTGGTAAATTATTGCAATTACAGATCTCAATCATGAAGCCATATGGGTCATGGAAGAATAGTTGATCAACATAAACTCCTCCTTCCTCCACAATACTTTTTATGAATTTGATGTTCATATTTACAAGCTTGCTCTCTACTACATGCATGCTTTCACACTGACAATAAAAAAATATCAGATAGGTGATATTTGCTGGCCCTAGTCCTTGAATAGCATAGTTTCTTACACTATTTTAAATTCTATTTCAGGATATTATTTGAAACCTGCTATAACCCCAAAAAAATATTATTTGGCACATTTTTCAACATCATAGAGGTTTCTAGATGAATCATTTCCCACCCAATGTTAGTAATTACAAGTGAATCTTAGTAACCAAACAAAACATTGAAATGGTATGGTAATCAAATTATATAGCTTATAGGAGGTAGATAAATGGCATGTATGAGATTGTTGCTTTGATTTCGATTTTGATTTTGATTTCTGCTTTAACTTTATTTTTTCTTTGGCCTTGTGAATGAGTAATTTGGTTCATTTTAAAAGTGTGAAATGAAAAATTATAATTTGGTTAATTTTAAAAGTGTGAAATGAAAAATTATAATAGAGTTAAATACAAATTTTAGCACATATATTTAATTTAATTGGATTGCAGGTTTAGGAGTATTTTAGAAATTTGATAAATAGAAGTGCAGTCAAACAATCGGACTTTATATTTATGAAATTTACAATAATTGACAATAGATAGGAACCAAGTCAAACAATTAAATTTAAGTTCATAAATATTATGAAATCTACAATACAGATGAGGGTGATCTCCCATATATATGAGAGGTACACTAATGTATCACACTATACTAAAAACATGTTATGCCACAGTCTACCTGTTATACATTTTGGACCATTTTAGGCATATTTTTTCTTGTGGAATTTGCACAAAATTAGGCAAGGATTTACTAGAACCATAAGTTTTAAGTTGTATGAACTCTCCATAATTCTATTGCCCCAAGAGCTTTTCAGGGTGTTGAATCCACATATATAATCAAAAGCTCATTTTAAAAAACAAAAAATCAAGATTTTACCAAAAAATGTTTCACTCGGTTCTGCCAAAAACTCCAAAACCTAAAATAGTTATATACTATCATTCTTTTTATACATACTATATAGAATCCTATTCTCATATGCTAATATTACTATGATTTAGAGAAATATTTCAACCTTCTGCACTTATTAACTTATTTATCCAGTTATTAACTTTTTAATAACCTATCCTGTAAATTTCTGGATAATTATCTACGCTGTAAATTTTTATAGAATCAACAAATTTAAATATATATATATATATATATATAACATTAAGAAAAAATTGTTGACATAGGGATTTTTTTCATATACATTTAATAAAAGCAAACAATGTTTAACAACAGTTTCCTTTTCCTATCGAAAATGTTTGTTATGTGTAGTCTGAAGACAACAACAAACCCCACAAGATTTGATCTTTTTGTGAAGTGAAAATATCATTTTTTTTTCTATGGGGAGTGAAATTATTGTTCTGTAAACATGCCTGATAGGAAATATAATTATCCATGGGATTGATTTACTATAAACATACATGAAAGGAAATGTGATTATCCATGGGTTTGATCTCCTATTTTTGGGGAATTACCTCTACATTACTACTTTACAACAAGTGTATCCCTATTTCATAGTTGAAGAGCATATAGGAAAAACAATAGTGAAATCTGTAAGACACACAAACTGGAAAAAAACTCAACAATATATTAATGAATATCTCACGATAATGATGTACAATAATGTACATATAAATACATAAAGAAACCGTTGAATCAGTTCCTAGGGTTTCTTGTTCTCTAATAACCAACTATCCTATCAAAAACTAACTTGAAGATTAGTTGTCTAGCATTCCCCCCTTAATCTGAATGGATAAACCAAATTCCAATAATCAGAGCTCAGAATGCAGAAATGTATCTCAGCCAAGAGTTGAATGTCTCTCAAAAATGGTTTTTAAGGATGACCACAAACCCAAGATGGGATAACTCAAGATTCAACCAACACCAATTTTTGAACCTACATAGTAGTTCTCAGAACAACAAAAAATGTGGTTTTAAGATGACCACAAACTTTGGAACTATCATAGCAGTTCCTCAAACAATTCTGAATCTCAAAGTGCTTGCTCACAAAAAACTCAATCAACTAAGTTTCACAACTCTGGCTCTAATTGGTACATGTTGTGGTTCAGGATGTGGATCTATGACTCAGGTTCGCTTGACATCTACAACTCGAACCTGTAGCAAACCACCAACAATTCCCCCCTTCTCGGATACAGGGTGAGAATTATTCTTCATCACTGCAAGGCTCGTCAACGCACTCGAGAAAATCCTTCGGCATAGTCTGTAAATATTCTTGGCTGCTTTCGACCATTCCCAAGAAGCAATCCTTCTGAAACTTAGCTTCTCTCTTGCAATACCCTTATTTCTGGAACATATTTTTGATTGTTGATTTCGCTTTCCACAATGCGCACACGGGATAAATCAAAACACTGATACAACTAATCCTCGAGTTAGTTTCTGATAGGATAATTGGTTATTAGAGTCCAAGAAACCCTGGGAACTGATTCAACTATTTCTTGATGTATTTATATGTACATTATTGTACATCATTATCGTGATACATTCATTAATATATTTTTGAGTTTGTTTCTAGTTTGTGTGTCTTACAAAATCAACACAATTCCCAAAAATAATTATTGACACACACCATTTCCCCATGTAGATCCTGGCATCTTACCATGCATGTGTGTATTTGTTTATCCACTTACCATGCTCCATCGAAGTTAGAGACCGTGTATTGAATTCAGGAGGATTGATTCCCTGAGTAAGCTTTGATATAAAAGAGAATTTAGACCAAGGCGAAGAGAAAAAGTAGACAATATTTGAAGTGTAGCGTCCACAAACACGCTTTTATGGGCATCCACAAAAAATCCAACTGTTATTTTTTTGGGGGGGAACTTTTGAGTCATTCTCACACAACAGCAACGCACTCACCATGGAAAATTTGATAGCACGACACTCTACTTATTGTCCACTAGCGGCCATTTTGGGTGGGGCTTAATAAATATTGATAGGATCTTCAGTCTACATCTCGAGTATTGTGGGATTGAAAATTGAAAGAGATTACTGATATTATGACTTGTTGGTTACCTAAGAGATTTTCGTGAAATAAATCAACATTGTTATCTCCTTTGTTTTTGCCCACAAAAAAAATATGGGGTTCGAATTTGCTGAAATTGTATGAAGTTGTTTCCATCATTATATAGGAATTTCTTTCTAATATTGAAATTAGGAAAATATGAAACTTTTGCGTTGAAAAACTACATAGAAATTTCTTTCTAACATTAAAATTAGGAAAATTTGAAACTTTTGCGCTGAAAAAGTATGTAGCACACATTATAATGTCCTATTTTGTAGCGAGTGAAATTCCCTAAAATTAAAATAAATAAATGATTATTAATTAAAATATTTTGATTAACTCAAATTATATAAAAATAAAAAGAGAATAAAAATAGAATTAAATTAATTAAATAAAAATAAAATAAAATTCATAATTATAATTAGTGTACATTGAAAAGGTATTTGCTCCCTCGAACGTTGGTAAATCCTAATTAAAATGGAACTAAACTGGTTATTTGGACGGTTGGTAAATCCTAATTAAGATGGATTTAAACTGGTTATTTGAATTTTTGAATGAAAATTGTTTGGAATTTTTTTAATATTGAAATTAGAAAATTTGTGAACTTTTACTCTCGTTAATGTTTGTTATTTGAATTTTTTAGTGAAAATTGGAATTTGTTGAAATTGTATAAAATAGTTTCCATCTTTATAACAGTTAGTAATTTCTTTATAATATTGAAATTAGAAATTTGTAAACTTTTAATCTACTAGAATTTTTTATGAAATTTTAAATGAAAATTGGAATGTATCAACATTGTATAAATTTGTTTCTATCTTTACAGAATTTAAGAATTTTTTTCTAATACTTAAATTAAACATTTTGTAAACTTATACTCAACTTTTTTAGATTCCAAAATATTTTCAAAATCTATAACTAAATTAAATTGAGAAATTCATTTTCATCATCCAATTCCAACCAATCCAGATAGTAGGACCCGAGCCAGCGAGATGTGGGAGGAAATTGATATGTTAGCACACGACAGGTCTATCAATGCAGGGAAGAGTGAGTCCTCCATAGTAACGAAAATTCTGACACAAAGTAAACAGCAACAGAGAATGATAAAATGTGATGTTTGAATTTATAAATAAAAAACCCACTGGCCAACTCTACGAAAGAGAGTCTGAACTAGGAGAGTGTGGCTCTACATAACTCTCTACATTCTCAATACAACTCAAGCATTATATAGCATACATGGATATATGGAAGTTAGCACCATACCCTAATAAATTGAAACTAATTCCTATCTTAAGGTTTCGTGAACCAAATCACACTAATTAAGGATTCTCCATTATCTTTCAATGCTCCCCCTTAATAGAGAAGGGGTTCACAAATATGCCTAACATCTCCCTAAACATTTCAAAATTAATTTTGACAAGAGGCTTAGTGAAAATGTTAGCAAAATTATCACATGTTTTACAATATGCAAGATGGATTTATTTTGATTGAAATTTCTCCCTGAGAAAGTGGAATTGTGTATCAATGTGTTTAGTGTTCTTGTGAAACACCAAATTATTAGCAAGTTTTATTGAGCTCTGGTTGTCACATCTGATTGTTGTTGCATATTTCTATTCTTCCTAGATAGCCTAGAGAAGCCTCTGCAACCAAACATCCTCACATGTTGCTGCACACATAGCTTGGTACTTTGCTTCCACTAAAGACAGGAAACACTGTTCTGTTTCTTACTGCTCCATGTAATGACCTCGGATCCAATGTTGAATGCATAGCCTGTTATGGATCTTCGGTCGTCTACATTTCCAGATCAGTCGAAATCTTTGAATCCTGTACCATAATCTACATTTCCTTGTAGATACCTTAAAACACCTTTCACTGCATTCCAATGACTCTCAAGTGGCTTGGTCATGTATTGACTTAGCACACTAACTGCATAAGCCAAATCTAGTCTAGTAGTGGTTAAGTAGATTAAAATCCCAACCAAATGTTGATAAAGTGTTGCATCTGCCTCTTTAGAGTCATGCTCACTCTAAACATTAATGTTCTGTTGTAATGGTATTGTTGCAGACTTGCACTATTCCATCTTGAATCTTTCCAGTAGACCTCTGACATACTTACCCTGGGACATAAAATTTTGTCCTGAATCTCTCAAAATCTCAAGACCCGAACAGTATATTAGTTCACTAAGGTCTTTCATTTCGAACATTTGTGACATTTGTTGCTTGATTTCTTTGATCAGGTCAACAACATGACCTGTAATAATTAGATCATATACATACAAAGAAATCAACACTATACGCCCCTTTCATCTTTCACAGTATATAGATTAGGGTCGTTTTTACTTCTATTGTAAATGTGTTGCAAAAAAAATGAATCAATCTTTTCATACCATGACATGGGTGCTTGTTTCAGTCCATATAAAGCTTTCTTTAATCTACAAACTAAATGTTATTTCCCTTTCTGGAAAAACCCCTCAGGTTTCTATAGGTAAACCTCCTCTTTCAACTCCCCATTTAAAAATGTATATTTTACATCTAGTTGATGAATCATCCAATGTTTCTTAATAGCTAAAGTAATCATAATTATGATAGTGTTTAGTTTAGCTACGGGGGCGAAGGTTTCCTCATAGTCAATACCTTCTTTTTGTGAATACCCTTTGCTACCAATCTAGCTTTTAATTTATCTATGGTTCCATCTACATTGATCTTGGGTTTATACAACCATTTACAACCTATGGTTTGTTTCCCTTCAGGTAGTTCAACCAAATCCCAAGTGTTTTTTTTTAGAATAGATTCATATTCCTGTTATAGTTGTTTTCCATTCACTACATTGATTTGATTCTCTATAACTAGAAGGCTCGAAAAAATTCATCATACTAGTTATAATAAAGGCATTCCCCCTATATCTAGTAGGCAATTGAATCTACCTACCTGATCTTCTAAGCATTGATGTAGCTTCCAACCTCTTCTGAGTTTCCTTTGAAGGAATCGGCTTGATTTTTGTATTTGAAATTTCTGCTTCTACCTTTTTCTACTCCTCATGGATGTTACCTATTTCTTCACTTCCTTCCTCCAAGAATAGAATATCCCATTCCTCATTGCTTTTATCAGATTCATCAGAAACTTGCTCATGTAACATGACATCTCTACTAACAAAAATCTTGTGAGTAGAGGGATTAAATAATCTATAAACTTTAAATTGTGAACAATACCCTACAAAGGTACATTTGATGGCTTTTGAATCTAATTTTATTCTATCTTCCTTTGGAATGTGCGCAAATTAGTTAGACCCAAATAATCTTAAATGTTCTATTGTAGGCTTAAATCCATATAATGCTTCAAAAGAAGTTTTAAACTCGAGACTCCTTGGAGGACTCCTATTTTTTAAGTAAACTGCAGTAATTAAATGCTTCAGCCCAAAAACCATTTGAAATACCCTTACCTTTCAACATGCTCCTAGCACACTCCACCAATGTTCTATTCTTTCTTTCCATTATTTTGTTCTACTAAGGATTATGCGTTACTGTGAATTGCTGTAATATTCCATGGTCTTTACAATAATTGGTAAGCTCCTCCTTCCTGTATTCTCCTCCTTGATCTGAGTGGATAATTTTTATGTGCTTCCCTGTTTTCTTTTCTATCATATATTTGAACTGCTTGAAGTATTCAAATGTGTGACTTTTCTTACTCATAAAATATACCCAAGAAAACTTTATGTTGTCATCAAAAAACAGTAGAAAATACAGTGCACCTCCTAATGACTTTGTTTGCATGGGTTCACATAGGTCAGTGTGCACTAATTCAAGTATGTCTCTCTTTTCCTTTCTACTCGAACAGGGAATTCTTCTCTATGCATCTTTCCTAACACACAAGCATCACAATCATTATGAACTTTTTTTAATGTAGGAAGATCTCTTACAATTTCCTTTTTTTGAAGAAAAAACAAATTGTTGAAGTTGATATGACCAAGTTTCTGGTGCCATAGCTCTTCCCTACTCAAAATTGATGCTGAAAAAGCTCGATTTGGTGTTGTCCTCACATCCAATTTGTACAGGCCTCCTATTCGAATTCCTGGAGCAATAGTCTTCATTACATTCAACAAATATTTAATATAATAGTTAGATTTAAAGAATTCTACCTTGAGATCCTGATCTATAATCATGGATACAGAAATTAGATTCTTTGTAACTCTGGGTACATACATTACATTATGAATATGTCTGATATTACCATCCGGAAAAATAACAAGAATTTTCCTGCACCCTTTGATCTAATGACTTCTATCATCACCAAGGTAGATTTTTTCTCGGTTGTTGATTTCTTTAAAATATTCGAACCATTGTCTGTTTCCTGTCATATGTGTGGATTCTCCCGAATCCACATACTAGATGCCTGCTTCAACATTTCCATCAAAGTCTTCCATGAAAAATCTGAAGTCCTTGACATGGCCATCATCTATGAAATGACTTGCATGCCTTTAATTCCTCTGTTGTTCTTCATGAAATTTCTTCTTTCTGCACTCCTTAGTCATATGACCGATTTTTTGGAAATAAAAACATTTAATTATAAAGTCATTTCTATTTGGATACATAACTTTATCTTGATTCAGTATTTTCTGTGGATTTCCTTCGTTTTGCTGTGATGGATTTCCTTTTGCTTTGAATAATTTCTTCTTTTCCATTAATGCGAGATCTACACTCTAGGGTTTTAGAGTCAATCTTTTTTCTTCTTCTTGCATTAGTATTCTTATCAGTTCTTCAAATTTCGAGATTTTATCTCTCGCACTTATCCCAACAATAAACATTTGGTAATCATCAGTCATACCATTCATGGTAATCATGAACAAATTTTCATCTACTACAATCTCACTAATATATGCCAATTTGTTTTTCAGATCCTTGATCTGTGATATGAAAGAATAAATTGTTTCATTCTCCTCCATCTTTATGGATAGAATCTTACTCGTCAAAAACAAAAGACAATTTGTATTCCTGATCTCATACAAATCCTTCAATACTGTCCAGATTTTTCTTGCTCATTTTCATTCTCTAATATGCGTTATGATGCAGTCTTTCACTAACATCTTCAGCAATGTCTTTGCTCTTCCTTCTCTTTTCTCCCAGTTTTGAATTGATGTTGCTCCTGCTGCTAGCTTCGGCTCATCCCCATTTTCAATCGTCCAAGCACTCTGCGCTTCTAGCACAGTCTACATCTTGAACTTCCAATTAGAGTAATTGGAACCATTGAGTTTGTTACTCTCATTCAAGTATGCTTCGATTATTTTATTATTCATCTTGACGATTCAAAAAATAATTGACAAGAAAAACAACGATAGATCTACCCCAGATCTTTACAAAAAGGAATGTTACGATACAGATCTACCTGATCTGCGATCAATCCAACAGATTGTTTTTGCACGTTGTGCAATAGGCTTTTGAACCCTTTGCACAAACAATATCTACTTTAGATATATTCTTTCATCGGCAAGATTTCACTAGATCCCTTCATCATCGAACTTTCACCAAATTTATTCCTTCATCAATGGTGTCCACTTTCGTAGATCTTCTTTAGATCTCCTCGGTGCACAAACTGACTCAGTTTCTGCGACAATTGCGCAGGAAATGAAACTTAGTAAGTATTCCTTTGATCGGTGTCTCTGTTCAGCTTAGTTCCTCAATGATGGAGTGACTGTTGGTGTGACTATTACCCAAAAAATTGTGTTGATCCGCTTAAATCCTGAGAAAAAAAAAATCACTCAAACATCAGGGGCTTCTCCTCTACCATCTAGATACTCACATGGATTAGATCACTCTGGAAATGATTTGACCTTGGAGCTCTTATACCATGATAAAATGTGATGTTTGAATTGATAAATAAAAAACCCACTAGTGAGCTCTACGAAATAGAGTCTGGTTCTGCATAACGCTCTACATTCTCAATACAAATCAGGCATTATATAGCATACATGGATATAGGGAAGTTAGAACCATACCATAAGAAATAGAAACTAATTCCTATCCTAAGGTTTTGTGAACCAACTCACACTAATTAAGGATTCTCCATTATCTTCAACAGAGAAAATCCCTCCTTAAATAATCGTCACTAAGGAGGGAGCCATCAGCTATCCAGTCGATAATGGTTTTGGAATCGGAGATTTCCAGCTAGCCATGGTTTTTTATTTCATTATACTGCACCAAATCAGATTCCATTATCCTTGTCCATAGAGGGCCTATTTATGTATTTCTCTTTAATAATCAGTTTACAAGTACTTATAAATGTGTGATACGCTGGTTTTACGGGATATCAGGGATATCAATTGTTGGTGTTTATGACAGGTTAATTGGGAAAAAAAAATCAAAGCAAAAGTATATTATTTGCTGGTTTTTATGGATTATAATTTGACTACAATTATTTGCTAGTTTTTATGGATTATAATTTGACTATCAGCTATCTTGTTATTACTGAGGATAGAGTGTTCAAACTTCTTTCTTTATTCTTTTTTTTTTCATCAAATTCTAGTAAAACTTCTGACATTGTGTTTGGACTAATTTTTAGAATAAGTTAAAAAGTGAAGAGTTTGTTATGAGCTAAGAGTTGCTATTATAAATTTATATGAAAATTCCATTATCAATTTTTAGTAATGGTATGAAATGTGTAGGAGGGAGAAATTGTGGTACATGAGGTGCCCCGACCTTGCTTTTTCCACCCTTCTTTATATGATTTTCCTTTTATTTTTCTTTAATTAAATGCTCAGATCTCAAAGTATAAGATAATGATGTGTAATATATAGCAGTGGATACCCCGTTTTTGGTGGGGCAATTCATTGCCCTCCAAGGGTTGGGAAAATTATGGGTTCCTAAATGATAAAGGAGGCTCACCTAGGGACTATGGAACTAGGGTGATGGCCATGGGTATGGGGTAGAGATCATGCATTGGCTTTATCCGACATGCCAAATATGTTTGTCTCAGCCATATTTTTCATCTTGTGGTAAATTTTCCTATTGAACATGGCCATTTATGCTTTTTTATTTTTATTTTCAGCTAGTTCAACCTCCAGGGCATCGTTCCATGCCTGACCCAAGGTGGGAGAAAATAAATGGGGAGGCTAATCCTATGTGGACCTAGTGAGGAAATTTGGACCCAGGTGAGATTTATGATGAATGAGGCTATACTGAGTGGAAGGGGAGTGATATATGTGGATAAGGGAGCAGGACCACACAACCAAAGTTGGGGTTTCCCAAGTAGTACCACCCTAAAACCAAATGGTCAATACAAGACATCCCACGGGACTAAAATCCAAGGGTAACATCCAAAAGTGGTCAAGGGGACAAAATCACAAACTAATACCACTCTTTCTTCCGAATTCCACCATTAATCCATGCCCAGAAGTGTCCATGATAAGTAAACCCAATACTCAATTTCCATATGACAAGACATACCTTTAGGTTTGGGAGGCCTAGCTTCAAACATACAATCAATACAGATGGGTGAGGGACCACATGGCTAGCTCAAGTGGCAGAGAAATGACACAACGAGCTAGTTGAGGGTCACAAGGGATTTCTGGCTGCTGACTGAGGACCATCATGGAGAAAAAAAATTTCTTAGGTATATTACCCACGAAAGTGGTGGATAACAAGGCCCAACGAAGAAGCTAAAAACCTTCTTTATTTCAAGGAACTCGGAGCATTTGGTGAGACATGGTAGCAACTGGTGCAGATGATGTGGATCTCTAATGTTGCAGGAGTGTTGCATTGGTTGAAGAAATATTGGATTGGTAGTTGATAGGGAAAGAAAATTAGACATAACCCAAGAACACAACTGGTAAATTTTCATAATTTCAAATCTCAATCATGAAGTCATCTGGGTTACAGAAGAAGAGTTAATCAACATAAACTCCTCCTTCCTCCACAATATGTTTTATAAATTTGATCTTCATCTTTACAAGCTTGATCTCTACTGCCTGCATGCTCTCACACTGACAATAAAAAAATATCAGATAGGTAAGTTTTTTGGCCCTAAGACCTTGAATAGCATAGTTTCCTACACGATTTTAAAGTCTGTTTCGAGATATTATTTGAAACCTACTATAACCCCAAAAAAAATATTATTAGGCACATTTTTCAACATCATAGAGGTTTCTAGATGAATCATTTCCCACCCAATGTTAATTATTTCATGTCAATATTAGTAACCAAACAAAACATTTAAATTGTATGGTAATCAAATTATATAGCTTACAAAAGGAAGATAAATGGCATGCATGATATTGTTGCTTTGATTTCAATTTGAGACTGTTGCTTTGATTTCGATTTTGATTTTTTCTTTGGCCATGCGAATGAATAATTTGGTTCATTTTAAAAGTGTGAAATGAAAAATTATAATGGAGTAAAATACAAATTTTAGCACATACATTGAATTTAATTGGATTGTAGGTTCAAGAGTATTTTAGAAATTTGATAAATAGAAGTTGTAGAAATTATACAAACAATATGTATAACAATGGATTTAATCCGATCATGCGATATGCTAAAGCAAGATACTGAAATCTTCTACAAATTAATTGCGAAAAATAAACATGATCGCACAAAGACACCAAGTAAAAGAAAGAAGAAAATCAATCCACAACACAAATATTTTCCTGTGGAAAGAAACCTACACAAAACCCCTCTATCTCTAATGTATAATGAACCATGGAACCATGAAACCGTATACAATGCACTCTTCTCACAAGAGTCTGTTGCACTCTACCAACTGTCCCACACTGATCAAGAAAAAATTGGGCTAGTACTTAGCCAATTCTCAGCCTCTTCTCAGCCTTCCTTGCTTACCCAATCCCTAGGCAATTAATCCCTATTAAATGGGACAATTAGCCTTCCTTGACTACGCAATACATCTTCGGCATCCTATGGTGTATATAATTGTGCCCGGAAAATTTTCTATAAATACAATTGATAGATAACTTCCCTTTAACCTCTGTCTCAACTAGGTCTTCATCAAAACTAACATGCATGTAGCTATTAATAGTAAATCATCAGTCACTTGAAAAATCACAACATGTGAATTAAATCTGATTTAATTCACTTGACCTCTCACTAGTGCAACAATCACTTACAACAAGTTAAATTGATTTTAGCTCAATTAATTGAGTTAACTTATTTCTCATGCATTAAACTAATACACTAACTGCAACTTGGAATCTAAAATAAATAGAATCACTCTACATGTGATCTGAATTTATGCAGGAACACAACATAATACACATATAACCATAAGCACAAAGATGCAGTGGAAATAATGCTTCCTTTTATTAAAATCAAATTACTGAAATATGCTTACAAATAGGGCACTAGTAGCTTAGCTCTGAGAAGAGATGTGGCGGCTACAAGCCTCTGAACTATGTTACAATACAGCCATAATAGAAATAAATAGCTAGGGCAATGGTAGGTTTATCTCTAAGAAGAGATGTGGTGGCTACAAGCCTCTAAACCGTGTTACAATGAGACATAATGGAAATGAGCGAGCGAGAGCATTGGTAGCGTATCTCTGAGAAGAGATGTGACGACTACAGGCCCCTCCACTATGTTACAATGAGGCTCGAAGGCCTATTCATTATTGAGAAACAATTTGAAACCCTAAACATCCAAAAACATAACCGTAGGAGATGAAGCGCCAAAACTGTGGGTCCCGTTTGGGTAAATTGGTGTTTCAACTTCCCAAGGACGTAACTTTGGGATACGATATCCATTTGACACGCTCAATAGCTTGTTAGAAAGGTCTATCTGAGGACTAAAACTTTTGATCAATATCTATATTAGTTATGTTGCTCCCAATTTTCCCAAAAAACATCATTTAGGGCCTCAAAACGGCTCCGGAAGTTCAGGACCCGAAAAATTGCTAAAAATAGTAAGTTGTGTTGAAACTTAAAAACAGAAATAACTGATGGTGCATGTCCAAATGGAATAGGTTGGTGGCCACCAACATCCAACTGGATCATGAGGGCCTCAAAACGGCTCCAAGAGTGCACTAAAAAGACTAAGTTGTGCTGAAAGTGAAAGGCTGAAAGAATTGATGGTGCGGGTCCAAATGGAATAGGTGGGTGACCACTGATATCCACTTGGATCATTCCTCCCTCCTTAGGAATCAATGGTCCCCACTGTGTTGAGGTCCTCCCTGAGATGAGGCAAATTCTGCTGAACTTGGTATTGGATTTGTCCAGGATGTCGCGGACCTGTTGGCGGATGTGCGGATGTAGATGTGTCGTCAGTGGGTGGACGTTGAAGGATCTGAGAAAATTTATCCATCATCATGTTCCTCTATTTCTCGAGGGCCTCCTCGAGTAATATTTTTTTAGGATATCCTGCTCCCTCACCTTTCTTTCCTTCTGCCATGGGGGGTCGTCGGGGTTTGTGAGGCTGATCTTGCAACGGTTCAACCAGATCGAGCTTAAACTCCTTATACCCTAACCGCATTGGAGATATGCAAAGAAAAGCAGAGAAAGAGCAGACTACTCTGATACCACTGATCCAGATTTATGTAGGAACGCAACAAAATACACATATAACCATAAGCACAAATATGAAGCAAAAATAATGCTTCCTTTTATTAAAATAAATTTACTGAAATATGCTTATAGACAGGGCGCTAGTAGCTTATCTCTGAGAAGATATGTGGCAGCTATAGGCCTCTAAGCTATGTTACAATACATCCATAATAGAAATAAACAGCTAGGGCACTGGTAGGCTTATCTTTGAGAAGAGATGTGGCGGCTACAGGCCTTTGAACTATGTTAGAATGAGACATAATGGAAATGAGTGGGCGAGGGTACTAGTAGTGTATCTCTGAGAAGATATGTGACAACTATAGGCCCCTCCACTATGTTACAATGAGGCTCGAAGGCTTTTTTATTGTTGAGAAACAATGTAAAACCCTATACATCCAAAAAAATAACCCTAGGAGATGAAGCGCCAAAATTGTGGCTCCCGTTTGGGTAAATTGCACTAGTACAAAATGGCAAATAAGTTACTACAAAAACGACTAAAATCTGCATACAAACGACCATTTTTTAGTCAATGACCAGTAGTAGATAATTTACAGTATCTTATAACGCGACCATCTTTTAGTCGTTTTTAGCTTATTCATTAATTGGTTGTCTCAATTTTATCATTTAGTAGTATATTTAGTCATTAATTTAGCCATTGATTTAGTCATTAATTGTCACAATTAATGACCAAATATAATAAAAAAACATATTACTATATGATCACCCGAAAAAACCAATTAATGACCAAAAAAATATGACCAAAATGTTGGTCGTGTTATAAGATATTGTAAATTAGATACTAATAGTAATATATATGCAAATTTTAGTCATTGTTTGAAACCAATTAATGACCAAGGAAATATGACTAAATTTTGGTCGTGTTATAAGATAATGTAAATTAGCTACTAATAGTCGTATATATGCAAAGTTTAGACGTCATTTGTAATCACAAATTTATCATTAGTAGTAGTCATTCATATATATATATATATATATATATATATATATATATATATATATATATATATATATATATATATATATATATTGGTAGTTTCATATTCATTATATAAACGACTAATTTAGTGGTTTATATTTATTTCATTACTTTCATTAATAATCATATGATAAATGACTAATTTAGTCGTATGCTCATTTTATTTATGTCATCATTAATCAATACAAATTACTAATTTAGTAGTTTTAGATTGATTTTATGTGTTCATTATTAATAAACATAAATTAATTAGTATGCTTTTGCAACTAAATTTAAAAAATGTCATACAATGTGTATCTTCATTTATTATGAAAATGCAAAGTTGCATATGTTAATTACAATACTAAACAATATCAAGTGCAACTATAAATAATTTCAACCATATAAATTATATTATATGAAATGTTGAAGTATTACAATATGAGTTTTCAACTTAATACTAGTTGAACTACAATACTGAAATGATGTTTCAGTCACTTCAAAACATTATCATTGTGTTTCTAAGGCATTGTAGGTGAATTTTCCAACTCTGAATACTTGACCATCAGTCTCTATGTGTGTGTCTTATGCGGGATATTGGCTCTAAGGGTATCACTAGAATGGTTCTCTTCTTCTCTCTCCCTTTTTGCATTTGTCGCCCCAGTGTTATTGTTCTTATTTTTCTTCAATTCTTGCTTCTTACCGTCAATATTGAGTTCCTTTTCTGAAGAAAAAAAAAAGATACAATGTTGAGTGTAAGACATGAAATACAATTAACACTAGAATATAAACTGAAGTATACTATAAATAATTTATATGACATATACCTTAACACCACCAATGTCAAAGCCATTTTCCCCATACAAGAAATAAACTTGAATAAGTTTTCTTCAGTTGAGAGATAGTGGCCACTATGTGTCCAGTTGACCTGTATAAACAAAGAAAATAAAATGTCACCATATAAAATAACACCTTAGTAACTTAGTATTCAGGGAAAGCTTAGGAACAATCATGTCAACTTATAAGTTACATGCTAAAAAGCTCAAGTTGTAGATAACTTGTGAAAACAAATAATCTGAGGTGTGATGTTTAATCATTGTCGTCTTATTCGACAACAACATATTATTTTCTAACACATGAACTTGGTCAAGTATATAAACAACATGTACTCAAATAACAACATGAAAGTAAAATTTTCTTATAGTCATGAAAATATTTTAACACAAAATAGTTATAAGGATTCCAATCAATATCGTGTAATTCTAATTTCATCTTCAAGCTTTGGTTTCTTTTTAAATGGACATGATACCAAACATTTTCAATTTCATAGTTAAAATAAAAAACAAAATCAAAATAAATGTTTAAATACAATCAAACAGTAAAGAGAGGATATCATGGAATGGGCATTGCAATTATAAAAAATCTCTTTACCTGTCTAGCGATGTCTTGTCTGGCATTCTTAAAACATTTTCTTACCCAAAATAACCATGAGGTGAAAGAATCACAACATTAAAAACCATAGGAATCCCTACTAGAAACATTTCTAAAGTCTGTGACTCATGTGCCAGGAGGATATCTAACAAAAAATTAAACATATCCAAGACATGATATCCATTATCTCCCTATCCTTTTTCCAATCACATTTCCTGTAACCTGCCCACAGCAGATTCAACTAATTAATTCATATTTAAAGCCTCCCCCTTTACCAAAGCGAATTGTAGCTTGGTTAAACTCTGTATCCTTTCATTCAATATCAATTTCTGTAAGATAAATTTCACACGTTATTCTTTTTCATTTGTCAACATGCTACATATGATAAATTGAAAGTCGCATAAAACCAAGAGAAAACCCTTTTCTAACCAAAATAAACAAACAAACAGTGTCTCTAATAAAACTTCATTCTAATATCAGTAGTTGAAAAGAGACTAGTGGACCATTTTTGTTGCTTCCTGATTTTTCCTATTTTTGTTATGAAAGTGCTCGAGCTTTAGGAACCAACAATATGAGGGGTGAGGGAAGTTGTAAATGTGAAAAAATTATGTTGACCTTTGTAGACTTCTTCAAAATTATGTGAATGATGTCATTTTCAGATGTGGTAAATATCATAATAAGAAATGGCCACATTGGATGGAGAGATTAAATATAAAAACGTGTAGACATGGGATGTATTCTAATAAATTTCATTGCAATGACTACTGTGGGCCTCCAGGCAACGATAAGTATGGGTGGTCCTAGGTTGTATGGTGGCTATCTTCAGACCAATTTCGTCATCTTAATGAACCAAGGTTCTGACATGGTAAACCTGGATCTGGTCCTCACCTAGTTTCATTCCATCATACTTTATCAAGACTCAAGGGGACATAATGGGCCTTCAACTTATAAAAGGGTTGTTTTTGAGGTTATAGATAAATCTTATCCAAAGCAAATGGATTTTTGGGCTCCAAGAGATATGGATAATTTAAATGATGACAGTCATATGTTTTTTTCCCAAGATTCGAATGTATGGATACATTTTTGTGGATTTTACTAATAGATGTAATGAGATAAATAATCCATGAGGAACATCTACCGACCATTGTGATTAGGGAAATACTAGGAGATAATAAGGTTATTTAGGTTCAAATCAAAGATGGTGTTGATTTTTGTAGCTCCTCGGTTGAAATAATATGTGACCAAGGAAAGATGTTTATCTTGCAAACATCATAATGTCCTCACTGTAAAGTATCAAAAATGTATCAATTATGATCACCTTGGATATTTTCTTTAACATTTTACTATGCCATTTTTCGAACTTTATGTAAATTTTTGCATAATAAATTTTCAAACTTTAGGTCCTTCTATAATTTCAAATTTCACACACAGAGATACTATGGATTAAATATTCCTCAAAATCAAATGCATGTTTTGATTCTTTAATTTGGAAAATTTCAGATTTATTCAAGCATCGGTATCTTAATGCATGTTATGTAGCATACTAGTATACTATATGAAAGGAAACATTCAATTTCTTGAAGACAGTAAAAATGCAATCTTGACAAAATAAGTTATCTTTCTCTACTAGAGCATATTCATAAAATATTTCTTAACAAACAACTTGCATTCTTTATCTAAAGGTACAAAAAACATACCTGTTGTCCTGGAGGGGGGATTTTTTTTACTGTTGGTTGTGTATTCAAAGTTGTTGATACAACTGCTCTTGATACATATGGCACAAAGGTGGCTACATGTTGGATATATGAAGTAGCACTCACTCTAGACGCAGCCACATCATTATTGTACTGAGAAAACTTGGAAGGTTGAGAAAATTTTCGTGCCAAAGAGCTTACTCCAAGCCCTGCTCATACGCTTTGTATGGGTTTCATAGGAGGAATAATGTCTGCAACATAAACAACACCCTGAACCATTGGAGATGCTACTAGTCTAGGTGTAGATAAACATGGGGTATAGCTATTTTCATTTGGATTAAGCTTGAATTCCTGAAAAACGAGGCCAATAATTTCACAACACAAATGATAGGTGTTATCACTTAGTAATTTCTCAAGGTTAAAGAAATAACTCACTGAGGTAACCACAAACCTACTTTTAAGCCTTAGGATCTAGCCTTCCTAATGCTCAGAGAGGGCTCTCTCTATATGATTTAACTTTGTTTTTATATATGATTTTAGGCTAGTTATATAAGGAAAATTGGTTTTTGGGTTTTGATTTGGTTTAGTCGGAAAATCACTTACTTAGATGGATAGCTATAGATCTGTACCCCATTGGGAAAATGGAGTCAATGTGTCAAGCAGAAATATCAGGATCAAGGTCTAAAGTCAAATTTTTAAAGGGAAAGATAGTAGAGTCACTAAAGATCTTCAAAGGCTGATTGGTGAAGTGGCTTTTATTGGGATAAAGAGAAACTAATAATTCTTTGATCTGGATAAGGAGAGAAGAAGCAGGGGTCAATCAAAATTAGGGAGAAATTAAGGGTTCCCTTGTCTAAATATCAACAGAAAACATTAAAATGAAAACTAGTCAATAACAGAGTGCTTATAAAAAATTCTGATATAACAATTACTGATTTCACATTTAAATTTAGAACACATTTATGAATGGATTGGAAACATAAGAAAATAGACATATAACAATAGAAAGTACTTCACTTCAGTGGCCCAACACATGAATCCAGTAATATGATTCTTTATTCCTTGAAATCTAGTCTTCTGACTTGAGCTTGATTACAAAAACCCTTAGGTTCAGAATGTTCCAGCTATAGAAATATTCAGCAATTAATCCACACACAATACTTCAAATGATGAAGTATTTATACAAATTCTAAACTAGAATATCTTGAAAAAATATCAAGATTTGTTTATAAATATCTGAAACTGTTTTACATAAATAGAACTTAATAAAATGACACTCAAAACTAATGAATCCATTTCGCACTATTTTTATCGATCTATGGTGACAAAAGAAGATAAATTCGAATTTGATATGAACTCTTAGTTGATGATGAGGCTTCCAAGTCACTAATTGTCTCCTTTCTTTGTGCATTTTTCTCCAGAAATTCTGCAAAATTGGGGTCCAATGATACCTTTTTATATCTCAATCCGAAATAGATATGTAAAATGTAAAAAAGGTTATTGTAGATAAATATGTTATTGAGATAAAAATCTCTCTTTTTCCTAAATTTCCACTCCCATTGTTCACAATAGGCTCTGCAAAAATATGTGTAAAACATAACTTTGCACAGTTCGAAAAATAGGCTGTGAAGATGTGAATGTATCTCTCATTATTTAATACATGTGTAAGAAGTGAGATAGGTTTTTGTATATTGGACTTTTAGGAACACAAACCCCCTCCAGTTTTTCAAAATTCATCTTGTATTGGCCACAATCGTTTTTGTAAAACTATGACTTAAACAAGAAATTTCTGGAAAATTTCCCTTCTTGCTCTGTTTTCATCTTTTAACCTTATTGTTCTTTTAACTATTTTTACTTTTACTTTGGATAAAATTCATTGTTTTTGATGAAAGTATTTTCATCTATATTTAACCATTACTACCTCTGTATTTACTTTTACTGTTTTACCTTGACTGCTCTGTTTTTTTTTATTTGACTTTCACTCTGAATTTTATCTGACACACTTTAACTCTGATGCTCTTTGACTGTTCTATTTTCACTGTCACTGTGAATTCTTATTTCACTTTTACCATTCACTGTGAAAATTTATCTCTCTCTGCGTAAATGACTTGTTTCTGTTCTGCTGCCTGGAATCTTTTGTTAAGGAATATCATTTAAAATTCATTTCTTTGAAAAACAAATTAGGAGTAAACAACTTTAACTAGTATTAAACTGTTTATCCCAATTCTCCTTTTGCTACTAACCTGAAAAACAAAACATTTGTTAATAAAACCCTAGTCTGAAGGGAAGCCAGTAATGACTTTAGGGAATAGGGAATACAGTGAAAGGATTTCTAGCCATAGCAGGGGTTTTCTCGCAATTTTGCAGAGGTGTGGGAATAAGGGTAGAGATGGGTTTTGAACCTCAAATAGCTTAATACATTGGTGCGGGCTATAATAGTTTACCACAGAGCAGAGTGAGTATTTGTTTTGCAAATGGTGCAGATATTACCACAATGGTTCATGATTTTCATTACATTGCTTTATTGCCTTTAGCGCATAGTGGAACAAAGGCTTATCGCAGTAGAAGAATGATTTAACACATTTGTACAAGGGCGAGCAAGTGGTTTTCGCATCGTGTGGAAAATGGTTAATGGTTTCAGGATGGAGGATATTATCACCAGTGGTTTATCGCATCGATAAAAGGTGGTAAATGGTTTTTTGCAAATGGATGCGATCCAGTAGGTTTATGATGCGTGGAGGAGAGAGGAAAGGTTAAAACTGCCCATATCGCAAATCCAAAATGGATTAACAACTGCGCCATTTAATTTTCGATATGGATGATGGGCCATCGGATCTGTTGGGCAGAATGCGAACAATCGAGATCAATCGATGGATTTTTAGGGTATATGGGTATGGGGCCCGGGGTCCTTTATGCTGCAAGTTCAAATTTATATGTTAAAACATAGTTTTAACATAAATTTCTATTGTTAACGAGGATGGACGGGATAGGCAGATATAATGTTTATTTGATAAATAGAAAGTATATGGCTGTAATGTAAACATTGGGGTGGGTTTTATATAAATGGTTAGCTTAAACCTATGGGGGAGCAAGAATATTATCATGTGGGGTAATATACCGTAAGATAAACAATAAAATATGGGTTTGGCTATTTATAAAAATGAATTAATATAATTGTGGGACAAGGGTATATAGGGAATTAATATATAAGTTAAGTGTTAATATGAAATGGATGCGGAAATAGTAAATACATTAAGTAAAGTGAAAAAACATGATTTTTTAGGTGGAATTTCTTCATTGTGATGCCCAACAATAATTATTTAACGCTTATACTCAGGCAAAAATAATTTTTGTGGGTTTTTTGGGTACTTTTGTATGAAAAGGGAATTAGTTAAGGGGGTTTTACTTTTCCCAGATAAAAATTTATTTAAACTTAGGAAAAGGGATTTTATTAGGGTAAAATTAATGATGAAGGGGAAGGGTTTTTAATGAGGTGAAATCCAATACCTTGGTGCCAGTTAGTCACTAAGTCGTGGGTACGGTCCCACTAAAAGTTAGAGAAATTCTCTGAGCCTTTATGACTGAAGCTTTTAGTACTAGAACACATTGCGGGGAGGGAAATTAGTAATATGCCAAATGATGTTTATCCATTCCTTGTGAAACTGTTTTCTTCCTACCCATATTTTATTCCACCATTTTTTACTTTATTTGCATGGGTTCATTTGAGCTTGCAAACCCTTATTCATTTTTCTTTTAAAATAGGAAACTATCTAATTCTAACCTTATTTCATCCAAGGGCTAAAATTAAACTGTTGAGCTCCTTATTATTCCTATTTTAACTATTGATCTACCAAGTTTAGACTGTTTGGCTAGACCTTTATTCTCTATCTAACAACTTGAAATTTAAAGCACGAGAGGTCAAGTTTAAGTTTTTTGACCCTCATGGATTGTGGCATTTAGGACAAACTGCACACAATCTTATTTTCAAAAGTAAACTAAAGTAGTGGCATTTAAACTTGCAACACTTTCATGGTCTATTTTTGATGGGGTTCATATTTAATATTATTTCTTGATATTTGTTTATTTTTGTCCTTTGATTGTTATTTTAGTACATACCCTCTTTTCATTTTTAATTTGGGAATACATTTGCAAAAAGCTAATGTATGTACAATATTTCAAGATTTTAACAGATTCAAATCAAAATTATGAATCCTATATTTATAGGACCCTAACAACGGCTTCACATGGGGATGGCATCTCCTTATGAGATGTCAAGAACATCATCGACTAGTTGCCTGATCCTTTGAACCAATCCCAAACATGCATTTTCTTTGTTATAAAATCTCTGTGACTGAAACTCTTGAATTGAAAATTTACACCCTTTTCTGTAAACTGAAATCTAATCTGAGACTAAAAGGTGTTACAACCTTCAAACCAAATTACTAAATCATCAATATCTTAGGGCCTTTTCCTTAGCTTCAAATATTAATGAATTATTTCAAAACTAGCTGAAAACTAAAAACTGAAATAAGTTGAAGTCCTACCTACTTACTTTAATCAGCTATCCAACTGCTCATTAGGTAAAATTAAATAGCCAATGAAACGATTCAAACATTATGTACTTTGATAGGTTTTGTTTCATTTTCTTGTGGATTATCAAAACTATAATTCTGCAACCTATTAGAAACTTGTCAACAAATGAGAGGATAAGGAAATACTTGATTTCCTTTTTTGACCCTAGAAACTTTTCAAAAGGATCTTCCAAGATATATACACTAATGCTTAACTGATCTAAAAAACTGTACATTTATTCTAGATGGCCTCCATGCCATGAAACTGAAATGTTATTTTCATATTTATCTCCCTACAAACTTTCAAATAATATTTGTGATGATATTCCTACTGATTGTGATGTTTGAATGCTGAAACCTTTATCATCTTGATTCTGAAGCTCATAGTTAGTTAATGGAGGCAGGCTTTGAATGCATTCAATATCCAACATAGCTACTATCGGATCATGAAAAACTTGGGAAAATTGTTGCAACCTATGGCATATAGGATTCCATGGAACTTCATAAACTTAAACAAGTTGCTCATCCTTTTCTTTAAAGATGTTATACCACATTTCCATTAAAAGCTGAAATGATTCAAAACATAGTGGCATGTAACTTTCTTGTTTCATTTGATCAGATGTTTCGATAAAATCTGATAACTGTACTTGTGAAACTGAAAAAGCTTGATCAAGAGTTTCATTATCTTCTTTGTTTTCAATAAAAATTCCTAAAGATTGATGATTTTTTATTGCTTTAAATTTGTTTCTCATAAACTGAAATGAAGCAAAACAGAGAGGCAGATAACCTTCACTTATTTCCAATTTTTTTTATTTTTCTTCCTCACTCTCATGGATAATCTATATTGGCTGATCTCTGTATTCCATCTGCTAAAAATGCATTTTTTCATCCTCCAAACTATCTTCTGGTTGCTCTGTAAAGTTAGTTTGAGTTTTAAGAACATAAATTTCATCATATTGATCATAGTCAGGAAAATCATTAAATGAAGGAATGTCATCAAACATACACATTAAATCAGTAGATTCATCTTCCACATATTGATCTGTAAATCCATTTTCTGATCTTTGATAATTGGAATTAGCAGGAATTTTTTCATGGCTATCAACCTCTTCTATTCCTTCATAGTGATTTTAAACAAAAAATTCATCTTTCATGGTGATCTTCTGTATGATTTCATCTAGTTTTATTACCAAAAAGCTGAGTTTTAACTCTGCAATGTTTTTCTTCTCTTCTTTGGCTTTCAAATTTTCCTTTCTGATTTGCAGATTAACTTCTACATCAACTGCAATGTTCTGCATTTGTACAAGTGTTTCTGAATCTCTTTCTCTTAACTCAAATTCTATTTATGGATCAAAGGCACTTAGATAATGCAAGAGAGTTGAATCATGAGGAGGTCTTATATTTTCTAGCATTGAATAATAAACTTGATTAAATATGTCAGAAAAGTGTTGTATTGTTTCATTTGGATGTATGTTTAACTGATTAAATTCTTCTATGATCACAAAAATATTGACATTAATTATCCATCTGTCAAGAAATTTTTTGAAAAACTGCTGGAAATTTGAGATGCTTGCATTAGGCAGATTCTTGAACCAACTCTTTATTCTATTTTGCAAAGAAAGAGCAAAAAGTCTAATTCTAACATCATCTTCATCAATCTCAAATAGGTCCAGATAATTCTCAAAAGCTTGAATATGTTTTTGGGCAGTGATGTTATTATTTTCTCCATCAAATCTGGGAAGAAATTTGTAATAGTTATTAGGAAAATTATGGAGTGCGGGAGGTAGAATGAGGGGCTTATATCTATCAGGAAATTTACAAGGTACGGGAATATGCACAGGGATTGTAAGATCAATCTTGATTATTTTAGGCTTCTTAATTGGAAAATGATCATCATAAGATTCAGAATAAAGTTGTTCGAAGGGATTAGGAGAATTAGTATTTACAATTTTTAAAGGAAAATAATTAAAAACTAATCTAAAATCTTCTCTAAAATACAATATACATTGAAAAACATTCTTACTGAAAAATAACATGATGTCTTGGATTGTAATCCAAGTTAAAAGCCTGATCTTTCCATATTGTTTTTTCAAGTTCATTCCTTCAGTGGAGTCTTGATTGTGAAATTAATTTAGAGTCACCAGGTGGATGATTTTAACCTTTGTGGGTCTGATCACTGTCCACCTTCATAAATCAGATCTGAACCTATAAAATATTTTTGAAGAAAATGTTAGATTCCCAAGTGGAGTCACCAATATGTTATCACTCAGTAATTTCTCAAGGTTAAAGAAACAACTCACCGAGGTAACCACAAACCTACTTTTAAGCCTTAGGATCTAGCCTTCCTAATGCTCAGAGAGGGCTCTCTCTATATGATTTAACTTTGTTTTTATATCTTATTTTAGGCTAGTTATAGGGAAAATTGGTTTTTGGGTTTTGATTTGGTATGGTGGGAAAATCACTTACTTAGATGGATAGCTATAGATCTGTATCCCATTGGGAAAATGGAGTCAATGTGTCAAGCATAAAGATCAGGATCAAGCTCTAAAGTCAAATTTTTAAAGGGCAAGATAGCAGAGTCACTAAATATCTTCAAAGGTTGATTGGTGAAGTGGCTTTAATCATAATTAAGAGAAATTAAGAATTCTTTGATCCGGATAAGGAGAGAAGAAGCATGGGTCAATCGAAATTAGGGAGTAATTAAGGGTTCCCTAGTTTGGATATCAACAGAAAACATTAAAATGAAAACCAGTCAATAAGAGAGTGCTTATAACAAATTATGATATAACAATTCCTGATTTCACATTAAAATTTAGAACACATTTATGAATGAATGGAAAACATAATAAAATAGACAGATAACAGTAGAAAGTACTTCACTTCAGTGGCCCAACACATGAATCCAGTAATATGATGCTTTATTCCTTGAAATCCAGTCTTCTGACTTAAGCTTGATTACAAAAACCCTTAGGTTCAGAATGTTCCATCTATAGAAATATTCAGCAATTAAACCTCACTCAATACTTCAAATGATGAATTATTTATACAAATTCTAATCTAGAATATCTTGAAAAAATATCAAGATTGGTTTACAAATATCTCAAACTGTTTTACATAAATAGAACTTAATAAAAGGACACTCAAAACTAATGAATCTATTTGGCACTATTTTTATGGATTTATGGTGACAAAAGAAGATAAATTATAATTTGATATCAACTCTTAGTTGATGATGAGGCCTCCAAGTCACTAACTATCTCCTTCCTTTGTGCATTTTTCTCTAGAAATTCTGCAAAATTGGGGTCCAGTGATACCTTCGTACATATCAATCCGAGATAGATATGTAAAAAGTGAAAGAGGTTATTGTATATAAATATGTTATTGAGATAAACCTCACTCAAGTTTCTAAAATTCCACTCTAGTTGTTCACAATAAGATCTGCAAAAATATGTGTAAAACAGAACTTTCCACAGTCTGAAAAATAGGTTGTGAAGATGTGCATGTATCTCTCATTATTTAATACCTGTGTAAAATGTGACATAGGTTTTGTCGATTGGCCTCTTAGGAACACAAACCTCCTCCATTTTTTCAAAATTCATCTTGGATTGGCCACAATAGTTTCTGTAAAACTATGACTTAAACAGGAAATTTCTGGAAAATGTCCCTTCTTGCTCTATTTTCATCTTTTAACCTTATTGTTCTTTTAACTATTTTGAATTTTACTTTGGATAAAATTCATTGTTGTTGGTGAAATTATTTTTATCTCTGTTTAACCATTACTATCTCTATATTTACTTTTAATGTTTTACCTTGACTACTCTGTTTTTTCTTATTTGACTTTCACTCTTAACTTTTATCTGATACACTTTAACTCGGATGCTCTTTAACTGTTCTATTTTCACTGTCACTATGAATTATTATTTCAATTTTACCATTCAATGTGAAAAATTATATCTCTCTATGTAAATGACTTCTTTCTATTCTGCTGCTTGGAATATTTTGTAAAGTAATATCATTTAAAATTCATTTCTTTATAAAAAAAATTAGGAGTAAACAGCTTTAACTAGTATTAAACTGTTTATCCAAATTCTTCGTTTGCTACTAACCTGGAAAAAAAAACATTTGTTAATAAAACCCTAGTCTGAAGGGAAGCCAGTAATGACTTTAGGGACAGGGAATACAGCGAAAGTAGTTCTAGCCATAGCAGGGGTTTTCTCACAATTTTGCAGAGGTGTGGGAATAAGGGTAGAGATGGGTTCTGAACCTCAAATAGCTTAATAAATTGTTGCATGGCTATAAAAGTTTACCACAGAGCAGAGCGAGTATTTTTTTCGCAAATGGTGCAGATATTACCACAATGGTTCATGATTTTCATTGCATTGCTTTATTTCCTTTAGCGCAGAGTGGAACAATGGCTTATTGCAGTAGAAGAATGATTTAACGCATTTTTGCAGGGGCGAGCAAGTGGTTTTCGTATCGCGGGGAAAATTGTTAATGGTTTCGACATGGAGGATATTACCACCAGTGGTTTATCGCATCGATAAAAGGTAGTAAATGGTTTTTTTCAAATGGATGCGATCCAGTAGCTTTATGATGCATGGAGGAGAGAGGGAAGGTTAAAACCACCCATATCGCAAATCCAAAATGGATTAAGGCGCCATTTAATTTCCGATATGGATGATGGGCTATCAGATCTATTGGGCGGAATGCGAACGGTCCAGATCAATCGGTGGAGTTGCAGGGCATATGGGCGTGGGACCTGTTAGCACCTAATCTGGACCCCAGGCTGAAAAAGGGCAAAACAAGGTAACATCTAAACCACACTCAGCCTTGTAGCTAGCCCTACAAGGACAAGAGAGGACTCTCTCCATGAAAGGATATTCAACAAAATACAATAATGATATGATATTAGGCTAGGTAAAATGATGGGAAATATGTTTTAATAAAATGAATGAATGAATTTTTCAGGGATGTATGGGATAAATGGGACAGTTCGAAACTGGGGAATTAAATCAGGATACAGGGTATTTCACGGGGCAAGGTAGGCAGGAAATTTTAGCAATTAAGTTTAAATAAGGATGGGATGGAAAGACTGGTGAGGAGCATAAAAATGGATTAAACCTTTCTATCTTGAAAGCATTCAACAGGAAATGTTTATGGATGAAAGGTGAAACATAACAAATTTACATATGAAACAAAGGAGAAAACAAATGCTAAAACTCATACCACATGGATCCCACAAATCAGAGTTGCATCTCTTATTAATTCCCTGTCCAAAACTGTACAATGGAAGTGCATAGCGTTCTTTTCCACACTATTCCCCTACTTTTGAGTTACAGATTGATTTACAAATGATTTACAATTACATTAAATAGACCGGATTTGTAGTAACGTAGATCCACAAAAGGAGGGAGTTGTTTAACAACTCAGAACTGAAATCTGAAGATAGAAAAGAGAGCCAAAAATCTGCCCTAAAGAAGGAACAACATTACATTTGACTATTTTGGCAGATTTACTGTTACGCTGTTGAATGAAAAATAGGCAATTTGAGGAGCAAATCCCTATTTTTTATGTTGTTGTAGAAATCTCTGTTTTATATTAGCTCTCATCCTTTGACTGTTGCTTTCCATTATATTATTCTCTGACTTTTAATAAAATGCTTTTTGAAATAAATTAAAATGAAATTACGCCTTGAGTGAAGGGAAAACTGATTTTTCGAATAGAGGGAATGAAGAGAAAGGAGGTGGGGTGCATATTATAATCACAATCACAAGTTCGTGGAGGTGGGACATAACATATAATAAACCATTGTAATATGTTATGCGATGGTGCCATCGCAATCGGCGATCAGAGGGATAGGGAGGATGTTATTTAGAACGAAACCAAAAATCTTCCGATGCGATTGGTATATGGGAAACAGGGATAAAAGACAGTCCAAAGGGATAATGGGATAAAATATTAAAAGGTAAGGTTGGGCGCTTTTATAAGGAAAGTATTATTTTACAATTGTAATGGCACAGGGCCTTAAGGTGGGACCAGGGTATGTAAATTGAAATCGGAATCGGGCTTGGGAGCGGGGCCAAATGTATTATATAATAACATACCTCTGACGCAATGGGGAAAGGCCTATGTATAAAAAAAAATAAACAAAATTTAAATTTAACAAAGGCAAAGGGCCATTGTATTATGAATGGGCAGAGGATTTAAATGGTGGGACCGGTGTCAATCGACATCGGGAGATCGGAGGGGGCGGAGGGACAATTTTATATACTATTGCCGATTGCAATGATCCGATTGGCTGTGGGCTGTCGGATCAGATGATGAGATCAACAGCGGAGGTATGGTCGGAGGGTGCCAATCGATGGGGAGTCTTTTGGAAATGCCGATTGCGTACAAGCCATCAGATCGTCGATCAAATCGATGGTCGGGGTGACATCAGGCAGGTTTCCATCGGGGGTTGGCCATCGAAGATATACAATCGCATCGGAGTTTTTGTTAAGAGGAGGGCCAATCAGAGCGCTCATTTCGAATGTTGCGATGTGATCAGGGAAATGAAAGGATCGGCGGGGGACTTTATAATATAAAACTTTAAACTTTGATATAAATTTTAAAGGCATGGAGAGGAAGTGGTTTGGGAATGGCAGGGATTATAATAAACTTTGAATTTTATTATAAAGTTTAAAGCATGAGGGGGAAGTGGTTAGTTCAATCGCATTTGTGCTTAAACAATTTTATAACACAATTTTGTAATCGAAAGGGGAAAAAGGGATTCATTAAAGAAAATATAAAACTTTAATAAAATAAAATTTATGGAAAGGTGGGAAAAGGGATTGTTTAAGGGTATAGGGGACTTTTTACTTCACTTAGGCATAAATTTCAATCCAAAATTCAGTTTTGAGAGCGTAACATACCGTTGGAAAGCTCTTTCTAGGCTCTTTCTGTTGAACATACTTAGAACATGATTCTGAACTGAAAATGTTGTGGAAAACTTCTCTGAAGGTAGGGTGATGACTTTGTGGAGATAGAAGCTTCTGAATTGTGACTTATTACATATGCTAACATAAAATTACATAATGAATGATAATAAAGGCAAAGTATCATGTTTTCACCTCAAAACATGGTTTTGAGGTGAAAATTACATCAAACTGAATAAAACATTCATTTGATCTTTCCAGGTGCTGTGACTTTGAGTTTATTGACTTCCTCATGACCTTGCTGATATTTATTAACACTTGACTCATTAATTTGACCATGATGAGATCCTAGAATCTAATGAGGCCCATCCTATGACCAAATGACATGACTCACAAAATGAAAGTAGCTCATGAATAAAGACCATAGAGAGGAGAATCAACAAGTTTCACATGAGGGAAAACTGATAAAAAATTACTACCATCAATGGATCCATGACCTAGTGGAATGGTGAAATTTATTGGTATGGTACTTCTAATATGCAAATGCAAAAGAGAAATTTTGATCACTAATGGTAGTATGACTAAACTGACACTAACATTGGCTTCAATGGGGATGGTAGCTCCTTGGAGGTGCCAAGAACACCGTAGACCAAGTAGCCTTATCCATTGGGCATGGAGTCAAAAAATACTGAAAACTAACACTATGCAGACTGACTCTGACTCAAGACTAGGACTAAAAACTAAAATAAAACCAAACCATACACATGACATTCAAGTTTTATAGCCTTCACCTCGGGCCCCAAACTTCAATGATTGTGTACCTGAACTTTGACCAAAAGTAACATGGTATATACAATGATGGTGACATAGTTTCTGATCCATTATCTTCAACAATGGTAGTGCTTCAAAATCCTACCATTCACTGATCCTCCAGGGAAATCTTGGCCGTCCATTTCTGAAAGTAAGAAAGCATTTTGTCCCTTGTATGTTGAAATCCTGTATGGTCATTTCCAGAGGTTGTCAAACTTATCGTGCTTCCCTTTGTCCTCATTTCTTGCATCCCATCTCAACACCACATCATCTAACTAAAAATTTTCTTCTTTGGTCTTGTGATCATAGATCTTCTTTATCTTCTCTTGCAACTAAGCAGTGTTCTATGACACTTCCTCTCTTATTTGCTGAAGGTGGATCATATGATTGATCCTTCACTAATTATCATCGTCTTCACTGCCAACTTCTTGCAATAATCTCATGACTGGAACTGTAAGATATGTAGGAAAGACAACATCAGTACCATAAACTAATTCAAAAGGTGACATACCTATGGATTTCTTACTGCTAACTCTGTCTGCCCACAGTGCATTGATGAGCTTTCAATGCCAGTTTCTTTTATTTGCCTCCAGCATTTTCTTGATTATATTTATCAGCGATTTGTTCGACGATTTTGCTAGGTCGTTGCCCTGTGGATAATACGTTGTTGAATGGCCTAGCATGATATTATATTTGTCACAAAACTCCACCATCTTCTTAGACTTGAACGTTGTTGTGTTGTCTCTTATAATTTTATGAGGGCAGCTAAAATGAGATAAAATATTCGATTCAAGGAATTGAATAATTACTGTATCAGTTGCTTGCCTCGCTGGGACGGCCTCGATCCATTTAGTGAAGTAATACATACCTGTCAATATCCATCGGTGATGTTCTGATGACGCGGGATGAATTTCTCCTATGAAATCGAGTCCCCATTGCTGAAAGGGAGTGTTTACTGAAACTGGTTTCAAAGGAAGAGGAAGCAATTTCTTCTTTCCTTGGAAAATTTAACATTCATGACAACTCATCACTATTTTATATAAATCTGAAAATAAAGTGGGCCAATAATATCCTGCTCTCAACACTTTGTTAGCTTTAGTCTTCCAAAACAGATGACCACCACATTCACCTTTATGAAAATCATGCATTACCTTCTGAGCTTCTTCTTCAACCAAACAATTGATAAAAACGCCTCTTGGATCTTTCCAATAAAGAGCACTGTTTAAAATACAATATTTTGCATATTTAAGTTTCAGAGATCTACCTTTACTCTTTGACATCCCTGGAGGTGGAGAAAGATGCTGAAGAACGTAAACAATATCTGAATACCATGGGGATTGCAGAAAAATGTCTGAAATTGGAACAAGCAAACCTTCATCTTCATCCTCTGACATTGTTGTAATGAGGTTTATATCCAGGGCACGCAGATTTGATTGGGCCATTAATTTTTCCAAGCCTTTTCCTTTGATCAACTTCATGGGCTTGATATCCAAGTGGTACTCCAACATAGCTGCTATCCACTTACCTCTTCGACCTTTTGGATCAGTTTGTAGCAACACATCCTTCACTGCTGCATTAGGGACATATGCTATAGTATGTGAATGCAGAATATAGACCCTAAAATCCTTCAATGCCTTTATAAGATCCAATGCTTGTTTTTCAATAATATTATACCTCAAAGCAGGATCTCTAATAGTCCTACTGAAAAAGGAAATTGGCTTTTCAATTTGGTCTCTCTTTTGCATCAAAACAGCAGCCATAGTATGCTTCAAAGCAAATGAAAAAATGATAAAATCTTGAGTGTAGTCGGGACTAATCAAGACTGGGGCATTGGACAAAGCAAACTTTAACAGATTAAATGACTTGATAGCTTCCTCACTCCATTTGACAGTGCTGTCCTTCTTCAACATATTAGTCATTTCTCTTAGATGTTCAGCCAAATTGGGTATAAATCTGCGTAAGAAGTTCATCTTACCATTGAATGCTTGAATCTCCCTTTTGTTCTGTGGAAGGTCTATGTGTTGAATTTCCTCCACTCTAGATGGATCAATACGGATACCATCTTTAGAGATGATATGCCCCAGCAGCTTGCCTTCATCCATGGAAAAAAGACTCTTCTTGGGATTGAGAGAAATCCCAAATTTTCTACATCACTAAAAAAAAACTCTCAAATGGTGCAAATGCTCATCATCAGAACCAGAAAACACTGTCAGATCATCCAAATAAACAATAAGAAAAACATCTTTTTCATTGGAAAAATAAATTTCCATTGCTCGCTGGAAAGTGGCTCCAGTGTTCTTCAGTCCAAATGGCATTTTGGCATACTGGAAGGTTCCCCAGGGTGTTGTGAAGGCATTTTTGTCTTGGTCTTTATCATGCACCAAGATCTGGTTGTCACCCAAGTAGCCATCAAGTAGTGACATCCAGGATGCTCCAACTACTCTCTGCAGAATATGGTCCATCTTCGGAAGTGGATAATTATCCTTTAAGGATGCTTTATTCAGATTCCGAAAATCTATGCACAATCTTATCTCCTGTCTTCTTACGTACCAGGACCAAGTTTGAAATCTAGTCAGAAAATCTAATGGGGACTATGATACCAGCTTTGTACAATCTGTTTACCTCTTTTTCAATGGATGGCAGCAGCTTCGGATTGATTTTTCTCAGCTTCTATATGAATGGCTTCTGATCCGGCTTGATGGGAATAGTATGCTGGATTATGTTCTTATCATACACCTTCAAATCTGAATAATCCCATGCAAACACATCAGAGAATTCAGAATGCAATTTAACATACTTTTTCTTTACCTCAGGGGACAATGCCTTTGACAACTTTGTAGAAATTTGAATAACTAATATATTATTCACCGAGATTCTCCTGATCACACACTATTTTAACTTCATGCACAATACAGAATCTCTTCTACCATTGATAATTAATTGCGGAAATAAAAACAATCGCATGCGCACATTAAAACCATAAACAATCACACATATGAACACAGTATTTCATGGGAAAGCTTAAAGCTGAAAACCCCCAACTATCTGTATATTATATGTCATAGAGATCATGTAACAATCATCATACAAAACTCCTCACAAGCTCTCAGTACAATCTCGAATTGCCACACACTAATCAAGCTATATCTAGCAAAACACATGCTCCAATCTCTGCCACCTGATAGCCTGCCTCTATTGTGTAATCAATGCTGAAGAATGGCTCATAAATAAATTTGAACCACCTGGCTTGTACTGCGCAATCCTCATTGGCATCTCCAATCACTGGTTGTTGCAAATCATGCAACAGTATAGTCACAACTGATAGTCACACTGCTCTTTCACCTATCTCTTCATTGGTCTCCACTGAAACTGTCCATGCACTGAAGTTAACTGATGTATTCTTTAGTTGATTAATGAGTTTATAATTAGTGAATTAATTAATAATTAATTCACACCACTCTCACTAATTGTATCAATTAGTTAAACTGAATACAAATAGCTCAACCATGTTTAGATTAGTTAAACTGAATACAACTCCACTAACTTCCTCAATCAACTCCACCAAACTCTGTCACATGAGTTCTAACTGAAGTATCCATGCAATAGCTCCAATTAACCCTCAGGAATAGCATAATTCCTTCTGTCAGCTCCTGTGCCACATCTGTGCACTTAACTGAAGTGCTCCAAGAGAATAAGATAATGTTTAGAGTCCAAATATTATTAAGAGCTAATAATATTTGACATATCTATTTTTAGACTGGAAATATAAAAATAGATTCCGCCCAATATGTCTAAAAATATAAGTCCATCTATTTTTCCCAACTTGACCAACCATCCACAAATAGCATCCTGCAACTCATAGAACATGATCCATATGTATAAAAATAGACATAGTCTAAAAATAGACTTTGCGCCAAAAATAGCCTGTGGGCCCACTTAGTGAAGGCGACTTCTTTCCACTAAGCTCATCATCTTGTTACAATCTCAACACTCCCTCTCAACAAGATAAGGATTATCTGCCACCCCTATCCTGCCTCTGTGGTATTCAAATTTTCTCTTGGTGAGCGCCTTTGTCAAGATATCAGCATCCTGATCCTCCGTGGGAATGTATGAAAGTAACATGATCTTCTGTTGCACACAATCTCTGATATGATGATACCAGATGTCAATGTGTTTATATATATCATGAAATACTAGATTAATCGAGATTTTAATGCAACTCTGATTATCACAATCAATCACAGTAGGATCTAAGTGTGAACCGAACAACCCGACCAGGATCTTCCTCATCCATATAGCCTCGCATGCAGCAAAACTCGCTGCCATATACTCAGCCTCTGCTGAACTGAGTGCCATGAATCTATGCTTCCTGTTGTACCAAGAAAATTTTGTCGACCCGATACTGAAAATCCCTCCATATGTGCTCTTTTTGTTTGTTGGGCTCCCTGCCCAATCTGCATCTGTGAAGCCACACAGCTTCACCTCATCTGACTGTATGTACCATAATCCATATCCCGATGTGCCTCTGAGATATCTCAATACATGCTTGCCTGCCTTCCAGAAGAGCTTGGTAGGCTTAACCATAGCTTGTGAAAGCTGGTTAACAGCATAGCATATGTCGGGTGGTGTATTGACCAGATACATAAGCGACCCCACCAACTGTCGATAAACAGTGGAATCCACTACCTCCGCTGAAGTAGCATCCTCCTTCATCCATCCACCAGGAAGAGGAGTATCAACAGGCTTGTAGCCATGCATGTTGAACTTCTCTAGTATCTCCCAGGCATACTTTCCTTGAGAAACAAACAGTCCATCACTACGCTGCCAAATTTCCAATCCCAGGAAATAATGAAGGAGGCCCAAGTCCTTCATCTCAAACTCCTTTGCAATATCAGCCTTGCATGAGTGTATCAATAGTTCATCACCTGTCAAAATCAAATAATCTACATAAAGTACAATGATCAACAACTTACCCTCCACCACAATCTGGTATAGGTTAGGATCCACCTCACTCTTGGAGAATCCAAGTCTGGTGAAATAACTGTGTATCCGTGTGTACCAAGCACGAGGTGCTTGTTTCAACCCATACAGCACTCTCTTGAGCCTACACACATGCAACTCGCTGCTAAATATCTCGAAACCTTTAGGCTGCTCTATGTACACCTCCTCCTCAATCACCCCGTTGAGGAACACAGTCTTCACATCCATCTGATGAATGTGCCACCCCATCTGCGCTGAGAGAGCAAGAATCGTCTGTATGGAAGAATACCTTGCGACAGGTGTAAAGGTTTCCTCCGCAATCAATCCCCTCGATACGTGAGAAGCCTCGGAGCAGCAAATATTTCCTTGTGCTTCTCCCCACACTCCCATCGGTACGCACCAGCTAGCACAGCAGATCCATCTCGAACCCACCACTGATTTCCCCTCCGGTCTCGGGACAATCTCCCATGCACTGTTTCTGACAATCGAATCATACTCTTCCACCATGGCATCTACCCATGCGGGGTCCTCCACAGCTTCCTCGAAAGAGGATGGCTCTGTCATGATACACTTTCTCATAAGAGCCATGTATCCAGTGTACCGATTAGGTGACTGTCTCTGTCTGCGCTGTGCTGTAGGTGGTCCTACAACCTTCTGTGCATCCCGAGCCAGTCGCTCAGCTTCTGTAGTGCGCATGCGCCTCTACAGTGGTTGGTGCTTTGCAGCAGGTGGTCTCTTCCACTCCATGTTGAGAACCTTGTGGAAGCTGATCCCATTAGCTCCATCTTGAGACTCGTAGCAGGAACTAATAGCTCCTCATCTGCATTCAAGTGTGGCTCCCTCTCTAGCGAACACTTCATGGCTTTCTCCTCCTGAAATTTGATATCCCGTCGCACAACAGTCTTGCGACTGTCTGGAAAATACACACGATAGTTGTGGGGCGTATCAGTGTACCCCACAAATATCCCAACCTCTACGGTCGGCTCCAGCTTCTTCCTGGCATCCTTCGTCACATGAATGTAAACAGGTGAACCAAAAATCCTCAAATGGGAAATATCAGGCTTCTTACCAGAAAATGCCTCCTCGGGTGTACTCATGCCAAGTATCCTGTGAGGACAATGGTTTTGCACATATATTGCAGTATAGCATGCCTCAGCCCACAAGTGTATGGGAAGGCCTTGATCATGCAACATCGCCCATGCAACACCCATGATGGTTCTATTCTTCCGCTCAGCAACCCCATTCTGTTGTGGGTTATGAGGTGCTATGAGCTCTCTTCGAATTCCTTTTGTGCTGCAAAATTCCTTGAACTCGCCAGAGATGAATTCACCACCATTTTCGCTCCTAAGAGCCTTCACCTGCTTCCCCGATTCTTTCTCAACCAGTGCCTTGAACTAACAGAACTTTGAGTATGTCTTGCTCTTCTTTTGCATGAAGAAGATCCAGCACTTACAAGAAAAATCATCAACAAATATCACATAGTACCTGTGCTTTGCTGTCGAAGCTACTAAGAAAGGTCCACACACGTCTGTGTGAATTCTCTCAAGGATCATCATGGCGCAACTATCCTTCTCGTGAAAGGTGGCTTTCTCAAATTTTCCCAACGTACATCCCTTGCACTGATCTGACTACGCAAGAGTACCCTTAGGAAGCCCAGTATAAATCTGCTGCAGTATCTTCAAAGCTCCATGGTGAAGGTGGCTCAATCTCCAGTGCCACAACTCGCCATCATCCCGGCTCACCACTCCTTCTGCCTTGCCTGCCATTGTTGCACAGCCATCTACCTGCAATTAATAAAGGTTCTTAACTTAAACCCCTATCCTCCGAGTCTCACCAGTTGCCTTACTATGCAGGAAAGCCTTTCCCTCGCTAAAGACAACATCATATCCCTTGTCTTCTAACATCGCTATAGAGATAAGATTCTTCTTCAATCCTGGAACATGCATCACTTCCTTCAATACGAAGGGTTTAGCAGACTCCCTCTCAAAGGAAATAGTACCGATACTGGTCGCACTGTATCTACCATCATCGCCCATCTCGATGTGCACTCCAAGATCTTTCTCATCCAGATCAGTAAACAAATATTGATCTCTTGTCATGTGAAAAGACACACCACTATCAAGAAACCACACTAAACCCATCACACTTGAGACCAAGCATGCGATCAGCAAAAAATCCAGCAAAACTATGAGGCTAAGGCCTCTCCAGCTGCAGATCCAGCAGCCTGCTTATTTTTCTTCTTCTGTGGACAATTAGTGGCGTAATGTCTGTGTTGGTGACAGTGAAAGCACTTCATCTTGGACATGTCCTTCTTCTTGCCTTTTGCACTGGATTGAGAAGCATTCTTCTTGCTCTTCCCCTTCATTGCTTTGGCATCCAAAGTGTAATTTTCTTCATCTGAGTTCTTTGATGAAGATCCATCCCTGGTACTAAGCCTTATCTCCTCTTGCACAAGATCCGACCAAATTCGCTCCCATCCTGGCAATTTCTCCCGACCATTGACAGAGTCCTGATAGGAATGCCAACTCTTCGGAAGCCCAAGGAGAGCCAAGCTCACCAAGTCCTCATCATCAACAGTAACCCCCACAATTCCCAGCTCATCCCTGCATTGGATGAACTTCGTGAGGTACTTGGGCATATTGTCGCCTTTCTCCATCTTTATGTTCCTGAGTTTGTCCTTGAGCGCCAACTTCCTCTGGTCGCTCTTGCTTTGGAATAAATCTATCAAATATTTCCACATCAAGAATGGAGAAGCCTTACCATGAAGGCTGGATACTATGTGATCCTTCACACCTTCCAACAGAATCCTTCGACACTTTGCTGTCTTCTTTTTCCATGCGTCAAGTACGACAGCATCACTAGAAGTAGGCTTTGGAATTTCTGCATCTATGAACTCCTTCAACCCATTGTCATCCAGCACCGCCTCCATCCTGTCCTTCCATGCAATATAATTCGAGCTGCCCTCAAGGGCATACTCCAATCTCAATCTATTGAAAGACATCTCAACTTTGACACCAAGAAAACACTGCTGCAAATTCGAATTCCACCAGCACAAAACTCAACCGCTTCAATGTTTTGCAATTTCTCCAATGATCAATATCGCTCCGATACCATGTAGAAATTTGAATAACTGATATATTATTCACCGAGATTCTCCTGATCACACACTATTTTAACTTCATGCACAATACATAATCTCTTCTACCATTGATCATTAATTGTGGAAATAAAAACAATCTCATGCGCACATTAAAACCATAAACAATCACACATATGAACACAATATTTCATGGGAAAGCTTAAAGTTGAAAACCCCCAACTATATATATATTATATGTCATAGAGAACATGTAACAATCATTGTACAAAGCTCCTCACAAGCTCTCAGCACAACCTCCAATTGCTACACACTAATCAAGCTAGATCTAGCAAAACACATGCTCCAATCTCTGCCACCTGATAGCCAGCCTCTATTGCATAATCAATGATGTAGGATGGCTCATTAAATAACTTCGAACCACCTGTCTTGTACTGCACAATCCTCATTGGCTTCTCTAATCACTGGTTGTTGCAAATATGCAATAGTATAGTCACAACTGATAGTTAACCTGCTCTTTCACCTATCTCTTCACTGGTCTCCACTGAAACTGTCCATGCACTGAAGTTAAATGATGTATTCTTTATTTGATTAATGAGTTTATAATTAGTGAATTAATTATTAATTAATTCACACCACTCTCACTAGTGTATCAATCAGTTAGACTAGATACAACTAGCTCAACTATGTTTAGATTAGTTAAACTGAACACAACTCCATTAACTTCCTCAATCAACTCCACCAAACTCTCTCACATGAGTTATAACTGAAGTATCCATGCAATAGCTCCACTTAACCCTCAGGAATAGTGCAATTCCTTCTGTTAGCTCCTGTGCCACATCTGTGCACTTAACTGAAGTTCCCCAAGAGAATAAGATAATGTGTAGAGTCCAAATATTATTAAGAGCTAATAATATTCGACATATCTATTTTTAGACTGGCAATCTAAAAATAGATTCCGCCCAATATGTCTAAAAATATAAGTCCATCTATTTTTCCCAACTTGACCAACCATCCACAAATAGCATCACGCAACTCATAGAACATGATCCATATGTCTAAAAATAGACACAGTCTAAAAATAGACTTTGCGCCAAAAATAGCCTGCGGGCCCACTTAGTGAAGGTGACTTCTTTCCACTAAGCTCATCATCTTGTTGCAATCTCAACAAACTTCACCAGCTTGGGCTTGTCAGATGTTCCCAGATTCACATCTTCAACTCCTTTTTCGGTAGGCACCAAGCTTGGCTTTTTTGCAACATCATCGTGATCAAAAAGCTCCTCTAAAGGTATGAGACCTCTAGGAATTACATTATCCTTCAGCTGCAATATGTCCATCTGATTTGCTTCCATTTCTTGATCATCAATCTCATACTCACCTTCTATTGGAGTGTATTTAAATTTTCCATCGCTCTGCAAAAAAGCATTGATCTCATTGTCATCCCAAAACACTTGCGAATACCTTAAATTGTCTGGAAATGGAGGCCTATGTTTGACGTAAATCTCAAACTTGTTGCTGGAGTTCATCAAAATCTTCAAGTTGCTTGCTGTAGTGGCAAGATAATTAGCGATAATATTCTGCATCCTGGGTACTGCTGTCAAGGTATACTCTAGGAATTTATTCAAGATATCCAACACTACATTTTTGTATGCCCTCAATCAGGGATGTTTTTCTTGGTACTCTCCTTTTACCTATTTAATTATGAGCTCTGAATCTCCATATACAGAAATCCTTTTTGCATTCAGCTTCTTCAAAAAATTTAGACCTGAAATCAAATCTTCATACTCTGCTTCATTGTTAGAGTAGTCAAAAGCTAACTTATAAGCACATACTCTAACATTACTGGGAACTTTTTCAGGCTGGAAAACAGGGCTCCGAATCCATATTCCAATACCAGCTCAATCCTTACCAACAGCTCCATCAAAGTCCATGCTCCATAGGCCTTCTTCTTCTTCTTCTTGTAGATGCTGAAACTTTTCTTCTTTCTCTTCTTTACCTTGAGTGATTTCTGGTTGTTCACTATCTTTTTGCTACTCGCAGGCAGGAGGCTCAGAAGTGCTTGCTTCTTTATCTTTTTCCTGTTTCAGGACTTCCCTAAAATTCTTTGAAATTTCAGGTATCTCATCTACTTGTACCAACTAAACATTTTCATCATTTAAACCACCATCTAAATATAAGACAAAGGACTCTAAATCTGTGTGGACTGCATTAATAGGATGATTAACTAGCTTCTCTTTGCTAGTAATCATGTATTTCATTTTCTTCTCCCTATATAGTTTTCTCAACTGGAAAAATACGGGAATGGTGGCATAAGAGAAGTCAAGCTGCATGGTTCCCTTAAGTTTTTCACCCCAAGACCTAGATAGGAGCATTCCAAAATGTTGTGGGACATCGGCAACAACTACATCCATCAAAACATTCTTGGCTGGGATTTGATCTAAAGACACTACCAAGTCTTTAATAAGACCAATACAATGGACCCTACCAGAGTCAAAGGAATACAAATTATGGTATTTTCGAGTAATATCAAGTCCCAACTTCTCCATGATGGCTTTGGGCATCAAATTATGTGAGGCTCCAGAATCCAACATAATATTATGCAAGATGAACTCATGTAATCTAAGACTCAAGTAAAAAGGAGGGACTTCACTTTGTTAAGATTGATATTTAGTTGCTGGACCAAAAATGAGTTCAGGGTAGTCATCTTCTACATTCACCATATCAGAAACAGAGTCTATTTGCAAAATTCTAGACACCTGACTTTTATAAGCATTATTCTTTACCAACTCAGTCAGGGGCATAGATACCTTTAGTTTAGAAATTTCATTCTCCAAATTAAAGGAAGGGACTTTTTCTACCTCTTTAACTGGAGGATCTTTCTTCTCTGTTTGCTCTTTTGCTGCGCTCTGCTGATTCTTTTCATTTGGGTTGTTAATGGAAGAAGGTGTTTTGCTGGAGGAAGGGTTGGCCGGATTTTTCCCTTTCTTCTGAGAATCGTTTTTCATTTGGAGCTCTCTTCTTTTCTGAATGGGACTGATCGAAACATCGTTGTTCCTTAAGGAATATTGCTTTTTTTGGGCCAAAAAAGCATTCATGTACCCTCTTTGGTAATCATCGGACTCTTCTTCTAACACTGCGTCATTGGCCAAAATGAAATCTTCGTCCTTTTGAATGTCTGGAGTCGCCACTGTTTATTCTTCATTTTCTATGAGAAATATGGACGAACCATCAGCTGTGAAAAAGTGATTTCCTTCAATCAGAGGATCATCATCATCATCTGTTTCTGTTCCTTGAATATAATTCTGCTGCAATGGAGCTTTGAACTGCTGTTATGGTGCCGCTTGGTCCTGTGTTCTCTGTTCTCTCTGCTTGATTCTTAATTGTGGCTGCTACCCTCTGAAATTTGGATTTCTTATTTGAGGTTCAAGTCTATCCGAAATGGTTAATCGATCAACCATCTTTTCAACTGTTATGATCAGAGTGTCCATTTTGTTTTCTAAAGACGAGGCTTCCTTTTTCATCGTGACTCTTTTTTCAGCTCTGGTGCGTGCTCTTTTAGCTAGCATATTAGCTTCTACACTTACTTCTATCTTCTGCATGTCTTCAAGTGAGGAAGGGTCTCTTTCTCGCAGCTGATATGCCATATCAGCATCGAAACCATCTGAAAATTTAAGCAATGCTAATCCCACAGGAGGTTTCAGGTTAGCTGGAATAGCATTATATACAGCATTAAATCTCAAACAATAGTCTTGTACAGTTTCACCCACATTTCTCTTAATATTTTCATATTCAGACAAAATTTGGAGTGGATTCTTCTTTGCCTCCCATCGGTCTAAAAAGTGTGTGTGTAACTCCTGCAAAGTGTGAATAGAGCCCGTTGGTAAGGCTCTGAACCACTTCCTAACTTCACCTCCAAAACTTTCAACAAAAAAACATGGTGGTTACATTCTCTGCCTCTACCTCATGTAGATCAAAAAATTCATTCATCTTATCAACATGTTGTTGGGCTGTAGTGCTTTGAGTAGCATAAAAAATAGGAATTTTACTTTGATAATTAGCAGGCATATCATTGAGAACCTGAGGTAAAACCAGGGGTGCATATCGGGCAGCCATGATTCTAGGTGGATTTGCAACAGTGTTTGTGTAACTAGGATTTAAGGGAGGTGTTGATGGAGGAGATGATAACTGAGAATTGAATGATGGGAATGCTGATGAATCAGGAGGAGGGAATGTTGTTCCCGATGACTCTGAAGGTTCAGGGATATTAGTTACAGTGATAAATGACTGAGGGGAATTAAGAATATAATCATCAATTGAGGAATTTTCCCTTTGAAATTCAATATCTACAAGGAATTCTGGGTCTAAAACTGTGTCATCAAGTGCAGTTTCAGACTTATTTCTAAACAAATAAATCTCAAAAATCTCATCAAAAGAAAGATCTTCTACAAAAAACCACCCACTGGGCCAAGTATGGGATCTGAAGACAGGTCTGGGACTTAGTGATCCTTCTTGTCTTCTGACAATTCTTGGGATAAGATTTGGATTTTCAAACATAGGGGGAGGATTTGGATCTGGATTAGCCCTTGTGTATCTTCTTGAAGCCAGTGTGTGTAAATTTTCTACTGTAAAAAAATTATGTTTCAGCCTAGCATACTCTGAAAATCATTTTCTAGAAATTTACAAGAGGAATATTTACTAGGGTGATCTGACTTTATGCTCTGATAGCAGGAATATATTATGACCGTGGAATAAGTGGTTGTAATTATATTTCTTTCCAACAGTGCTTTAATAATATTCACTTTGTAATAATATTTCAAACCTCTTTACAGTTTAATCTTACATATGATATGGGTAATACGCTTAAAAATACTTAAGCGACCTTATCACTCCGGTTGAAATGTTATAAAAATGGTCCGCTTCCTTTAAAAACATCAACCTTTGAACTTATAACATAAAACCTCTTTATTCTACCAATGCAACATAAATTTCATTTCAGCAAGGGCCCCACGCATCCAATTTTTGGCTTTTTATGAATAAAATAAACATACAATAATATAAAACCGCTGGGTCGTACCTTGATTTATCGCCCGTGCTCTTAAGCGTGTGATTTCCGTCAGATCTAGGCTCTTCAGATCGGACGATCGTCGTCAATTTCGCATTTTTTCAAAGGCCAAGAGTTAACCCAGAAAATTTGTGCGATATGGGTGGTATTGGGGAGATGATGTGCCCAAATATTACTGGATCATGTTTTTTTGAAGTGGTTTTGCTCCGGGGAAAAAGCGGCGCGACATGGGCAGTTTTGGTTTTCGAAACCCACCGGTGGTAAATGAACCGTGCTTAACTATGATTTGGCACTTTGGTTTGGCTCTTAACTCCTTATGTTAACTCACTGGCTGGGTCCCGCTTAATATTACTCTGCCACTAAAGAATAAAGCTCTTTACTTTAATAACATAGATTTTCCAAAGAACCGTCACTTTCCTATATAACCAAGGTTTAACCTTAGCCAAATCTTTTTAATACTTCTTCATTTCGCACAGGGCCTAACTATGATCTTCTTCAAATAGAATAAACACGTTCAATGAGCGTCGAGAGTGTGAGATCGAAGACAGTCATATCGGCTTCCCCAGTATGGTCACTAGAAATGTTAGCACCTGATCTGGACCCCGGGCTGAAAAAGGGCAAAACAGGGTAACATCTAAACCACGCTCAGCCTTGTAGCTAGCCCTACAAGGACAGGAGAGGGCTCTCTCCGTGAAAGGATATTCAAAAAAATACAATAATGATCTGATATTAGGCTAGGTAAAATGATGGTAAATATGTTTTAATAAAATGAATGAATGAATTTTTCAAGGATGTATGGGATAAATGGGACAGTTCAAAAATGGGGAATTAAATCAGGATACAGGGTATTTCACGGGGCAAGGTAGGCAGGAAATTTTAGCAATTAAGTTTAAATAAGGATGGGATGGCAAGACTAGTGAGGAGCTGAAAAGGGCATAAGAAATGGATCCTTTTTAAACAGAAGAAAAAACATAGAGTATGAATTATTTCCCAAGGCAGAGCATAAAAATGGATTCTACCTTTCTATCTTGAAAGCATTCAACAGGAAATGTTTATGGATGAAAGGTGAAACATAACAAATTTACATATGAAACAAAGGAGAAAACAAATGCTAAAACTCATACCACATGGATCCCAAAAATCAGAGCTGCATCTCTTATTAATTCCCTGTCCAAAACTATACAATGGAAGCACAAAGCATTCTTTTCCATATTTGTGGGAAAATAGATCCACAAAAGGAGGGAGCTATTTGACAACTCAGAACTGAAATCTGAATATAGAAAAGAGAACCAACAATCTGCCCTAAAGAAGGAATAGCATTACATTTGACTATTTTGGCAAATTTACTGATACGCTGTTGAATGAAAAATAGGAAATTTGAGGAGAAAATCCCTATTTTTTATGCTACGGTAGAAATATTTGTTTTATATTGGCTCTCAGCCTTTGACTGTTGCTTTCCATTCTATTATTCTCTAAATTTTAGTAAAATGCATTTTGAAATAAAGTAAAATGAAATTACGCCTTGAATGAAGGGAAAACCGATTTTTCAAATAGAGGGAACGAAGGGAAAGGAGGTGGGGTCCATATTATAATCACAATCGCAAGGTCGTGGAGGTGGGACATAACATATAATAAACCATTGTAATATGTTATGTGATGGGGCTATCGCAATCGGCGATCGGAGGGATAGGGAGGATGTTATTTAGAACGAAACCAAAAATCTTCCGATGCAATTGGTATATGAGAAACAGGGATAAAAGATAGGCCAAAGGGATAATGGGATAAAATATTAAAAGGTAAGGTTGGGCGCTTTTATAAGGAAAGAATTATTTTACAATTGAAATGGAGGAGGGCCTTAAGGTGGGACCGGGGTATGTGAATCGCAATCGGAATCGGGCTTGGGAGCAGGGCCAAATGTATTATATAATAACATACCTCCGACACGATGGGGAAAGGCCTTTGTATAAAAATAAATAAATAAAATTTAAATTTAACAAAGGCAAAGGGCCATTGTATTATGAATGGGTAGAGGATTTAAATGGTGGGACCGAGGTCAATTGGCATCGGGAGATCGGAGGGGGCGGAGGGATAGTTTTATATACTATCGCCGATTGCGATGATCCGATTTGTTGTGGGCCGTCGGATTGGATGATGAGATCAACGGCGGAGGTATGATCAGAGGGTGTCAATCAGTGGGGAGTATTTTGGAAATCCCGATTGCGTACAGACCATCGGATCGTCGATCAAATCGACGGTCGGGGTGACATCGGGCGGGTTTCCATCGGGGGTTGGCCATCGGAGATATACAATCATGTCGGAGTTTTTGTTAAGAGGAGGGCCAATCGAACCACTCATTTCGAATGTTGCGATGCGATCGGGGAAATGAAAGGATTGGCCGGGGAATTTATAATATAAAACTTTAAACTTTGATATAAATTTTAAAGGCATGGAGGGGAAGTGGTTTGGGAATGGAAGGGATTTTAATAAACTTCGAATTTTATTATAAAGTTTAAAGCATGAGGGGGAAGTGGTCAGTTCAATCGCATTTGTGTTTAAACAATTTTATAATGTGATTTTGTAATCGGAAGGGGAAAAAGGGATTCATTAAAAAAAATATAAAAATTTAATAAAATAAAATTTAGGGAAAGGTGGGAAAAGGGATTGTTTAAGGGTATAGGGGACTTTTTACTTCACTTAGGCATAAATTTCAATCCAAAAGTCAGTTTTGAGAGTATAATATACCGTTGGAAAGCTCTTTCTGGGATATTTCTGCTGAACATACTTAGAACATGATTCTGAACTAAAAATGCTATGAAAAACTACTCTGAAGGCAGGGTGATGACTTTGTGGAGATATCAGCTTCTGAATTGTGACTTATTACATATGTTGACATAAAATTACATAATGAATGATAATAAAGGCAAAGTATCATGTTCTCACCTCAAAACATGGTTTTGAGGTGAAAATTACATCAAACTGAATAAAACATTTCTTTGATCTTTCCAGGTGCTATGACTTTGAGTTTATTGACTTCCTCATGACCTTGCTGATATTTATTGACGCTTGACTCATTAATTTGACCATGATGAGATCCTAGAATCTAAAGAGACCCATCCTATGACCTACTGACATGACTCACAAAATGAAAGTAGCTCATGACTAAAGACCATAGAGAGGAGAATCAGCAAGTTTCACATGAGGGAAAACATATAAAAAATTACTACCATCAATGGATCCATGACCTAAAGGAATGGTGAAATTTATTGGTATGGGACTCCTAATATGCAAATGCAAAAGAGAAATTTTGATCACTAATGGCAGTATGACTAAACTGACACAAACAGGGCCCAGGGTCCTTTATGCTGTGGGTTCGAATTTATATGTTAAAACATAGTTTTAACATAAAGTTCTATTGTTAACGGGGATGGGCGGGATAGGCGGATATAATGTTTATTTGATCAATACAATGTATATAGGTCATGTAAAGTAAACATTGGGGCAAGTTTTAATAAAAAGGGTTAGTTTAAACCTATGGGGGAGCGAGAATATTATCACGTGGGGTAATATACCATAAGATAAACAATAAAATATGGGTTTGGCTATTTATATAAATGAATTAATATAACTACGAGACAAGGGTATATAGGGAATTAATATATAACTGTTAATATGAAATGGATGCGGAAATAGTAAATACACTGCGTAAAGTGAAAAAACATGTTTTTTAAGGCGAAATTTCTTCATTGTGATGCCCAACAATAATCATTTAACACTTATACTTAGGAGAAAAGCATTTTTGTGGGTTTTTTTGGGTATTTTTGTATAAAATGGGAATTAGTCAAGGGGGTTTACTTTTCCTAGATAAAAAGTGTTTTAAAATTAGGAAAGGGATTTTATTAGGGTAAAATTAATGATGAAGGGGAAGGGTTTTTAATGAGGTGAAATACAATACCTTGGTGCGAGTTAGTCATTAAGTCGCGGGTCCGGTCCCACCAAAAGTCAGAGAAATGCTCTGAGCCTTTATGGCTAAAGCTTTTAGTACTAGAACACATTGCAGGGAGGGAAATTAGTAATATGCCAAATGATGTTTATCCATTCCTTGTGAAACTGCTTTCTTCCTACCCATCAATTATTCTACCATTTTTTCCTTTATTTGAATGGGTGCATTTGAGCTTGCAAACCCTTATTCATTTTTCTTTTAAAATAGGAAACTATCTAATTCTAACCTTATTTCATCCAAGGGCTCAGATTAAACTGTTGAGCTCCTTATTATTCTCTATTTTAACTATTGATCTACCAAGTTTAGACTGTTTGGCTAGATCTTTATTCTTTATCTAACAGCATGAAATTTAAATCATGAGGTAAAGTTTAAATTGTTTGACCCTCATGGATTGTGGCATTTAAGAAAAGCTACACACAATCTTATTTGAAAAATTAAACCAAAGTAGTGGCATTTAAACTTGCAACACTTTCATGGTCTATTTTTGATGGGGTTCATATTTAATATTATTTCTTGATCTTTGTTTCTTTTTGTCCTTTGATTTTTCTTTTAGGACATACCCTCTTATCATTTTTCGTTTGGGAATACATTTGCAGAAAGAAAAGGTATGTACAATATTTCAAGATTTTAATAAATTCAAATCAAAATTATGAATCATATATTTATAGGACCCTAACAACAGGAATCCATGACTTGGGCTTTCTTTACCAATGTTCCAGAAAGCTAGATAACAAATGCATCTTATATAAATAACAAACATAATCACAACCCATTTTATTATCTTTTCATTGGGATTTAGTGTTGACTTCCTTAGATAATATACTTTAGATGAATCAATGGATGACAACAATACAGATGATGATGCAAAACAGGAGGTTAGCAACTCAAAAGCTAGGGAACCCAACTTTCCTCTCCTACTTGTCAATGTTAATTTCTCCTGTGGGGAAACGGCTTGAGTAGATAATGCACCTTTGTCGGAGAAGGCAAACCTTGATGATTTGATAACTCAAGCTAGCTCACATGACAATGCACTTAAAGCACTCACATAAGTGGCGGGAAAAGGTGATGTATGAGCAGCAACTGGAGAATGCAAAAAAGATAATGAGAAGAGAGAATGAGCCATTTTTTATAGAAGCATTGTATTCTTTCCATCATTGACAACACCTGTGACCTGACCATTCTACCTTCACAGTAATCAAAATCTATCTATAGAAGGTAGTTTCCCACAATTAGTATCATTGATATCAAAAGTTATCAAAGATTTAGGAAAAACAAAATAGTGCTAGTTTTTTTTAATGGAAGACATAAATAATACTAAACAGGTTTGCTTAAAAAAAAAGCTACGATTTAGATTTCTTCCAAGGATCAAAGACAACATATTTAGTATTGGCCTAAAACCCTACCAAAAATTTTGACGGAAAACACTCAAACCATAAGAAGCACACATCCATAGGGAGAAATTTCTCATACGCACTTGATACATCTGAAGGGAAAATTTCTAGTTCCTTCTACACATAAAAAATATTATTACAACATGTCTGAAGCTGAAGATAGATAAAATAAGATAAATTTATTAACAGTCAAAAGTACAAACTTATTTAAGTCACAACTCTATGTAGTTGAACCTAAGTGAATCCTACAGATATTATTAACTATGTAAGCAAACTAGGCATGATTGACCTCAATGGCACTAAATAGTAATAAACTAACAAGGGTCCCGTAGATTACATGCATTCACATATAAGCAAAGTACTTATATTAGCATGACAAAAAAATTATTCACTTATATCTTGTCAATCCAAAGAGAATGACAACATTTACAGATCAAGTTACTATGAAGCAAGATGGAAAATTATCATTGTACCCATCACAACACTTCCTTCATGCTTATGTATTTATTCAAGGTAGTACTAGGAATTTATGATCATGTAATAGCTGCACACACTTATACATAAATATTATGTCTATCATTATATATTGCCCCAAGTTTCAGAGACAATAAGCGGAAGTAGGGGATGAGGATGTCAACACAAAATATTAACAATACAAGCAATATATTTAAAAAAATAAAATAGCATAGAAGGATCTGAAACAATAAGATCAAGATGCAAACAAAGAGGACACAATTATAATGCATGTACTATAATGGGCAAATCGACAATTTTTCATTAGAAGGGAACCCAAAAAAAATTAAGTCATTTTGGATAGACCTATATATTTTTGTGATGAGAATTGAACTAAGGTGTATGTCTGAACATTTGATCTACCTAGCCAGTGATTTTTAACCCAACACCCTATTGGTAACCTATTAGAGTTTTGAATTGGTAATATTGCAAGGGAAAACCAAGTATTTTCCCTAATTAGTGCTACAACTATGGTTACGTTTGGTTTTGGATAAGGAGTTAAAAATGTCTACAATGAAGTATGTAAAGGTCATATGCACGATTAATTGTTGGCTCTTCCTTTGGCTCAAATGCCATGACCAAGAAGTATCTATTCTATAAATTCCATAAAATGCTTGAACCTAGCATCATTCATTGAGATACTCTACATCCTTAGGTCATCCATGTCACTTGGATTTCTACTGACCATAGATGCAAAAGTTAACTTTGTGGCCAACATTAGTGTGACAACATGTATTTTGGGTTTTGAACCCAGATCTAAGCACTGAAATTTCTTTAATCACTTGACCATGTGCTCAATAAAATAATATTTGTTTGGTATTGAATATATAAATTTGTAGTCCACTATTTCAAGGTTTTTAAAAGCGAGAAGTAATTAAAATTTGACAAAATCTTGCATTGTTTTAGATGCATCATATATTACTTCAAGGGACAATGACATCATGGAGCAAAGAGGGGTACAACAATCTAATGACAATAATACAAGGGAATTACCATCCTCATTAAGCCAGAAATGCTAACGTATGAACATTATCCATTCCCAACATCAACAATTATCCTTTGTCTTTACAATTCCTCTTAGGTAATATCCTCTTCATGCTTATTTTGTAATTCTTCTTCAATTTTCCATTGAAGTTCTCATTTTTGAAGTAGTCTAGCTTGTTCTTCTTCATTTTCCTTGAGTTAAACTTATTCTTCCCTTTTGGTTTATTCATTATATTTTTAATTCCTTATATTTTTAATTCCTTATATTCTGTCTTAGAAACCAAACTATTAATAATTTATAAGAGACTACTCATCCAAAGAAAAATCATTAAACCTAGTCATGTCATCCTCCTTTCCAAAATGTCATCCTATTTGTTGGAATTTTCTATAAAAGATTTATCGTCCCATCCTTCTTGACTACTAGGAAAAGTATAAGATACCGGTTTTGAGTATCTTAAAACTAAACCCGTAGGATGATTCATTTCAAATTAAGACTCCAAATGGTACACTGCTAATTGTTTAGCATACCTTGTATCTTCAATAAAATAATTCCCTAACTTGAAACCATATAAGATAAATATTTTATTCTTTGCTTCCATTACCAATGATGCATTGAAGCCTAATTGAAAAATATTTTGATAGAAAAATTATCCCATAATCGTCCTATCAATGGCATATTTAAGTATAATGTGAGGGGAAGTTATAATGCCATAAAATATAATATAAGTGTAATTTACCTTAATTACCAATTTCACACACATGAGATAACTTATTTCCTTGCCTAGTTAGTGATCCGTCGACACTCTTCACAAAAAATAATGAAATATGACCATGTTAAAAATGCATCGTGATGAGTGAGTAAGACATTTTATATTTGTTCTCCTAGAGTATTTGGAAATGGGCACATTTGGGAGATTTTGTAACGTGCCAATTAAGATATGAACCAACAAATACATTCCTATAATAAAATACATCTAACGTATATGAAGTCGTGTAGAAGGAAGGTGCAATACCTAGCCTCTCTAATATTTTTTAAATTCCTTCAAACAACGATTTTAGCTTACTAGAGATAATAACTCCCAAGTTAAATGATATCCTTGTAGTATCCATTGTACAAACTAATGGATTCCAAGCATAGAAATGGGAGCATTACTTCTCACCTTATAAAAAACATAGTAACATTATCAGATACATTTATGGTTCCCTCAACCCTAAAATATTTTACCACCTTATATTCCTATGGAATAATTTCTTGTCTTCCTTCCACCAAATAGAAAAAGTCTTAATCAAGTAATGTTCCTCATAAAAAAAAAGGTGATAAAGGAATTGTTTAGCAACATTTATTCCGATGGAAACTTATAACATTTTTCCACCTTCTAAGGTAATAAAACCCATACGAAATGTCTTTTATCGTTATTCACTAGATTCTTCTTACGATTAGACTGATTTAATATACCTTAAACTAATTTTGTGCAAGGAAATATTGGTTCCTTGTGAATAATAGAGTGAAGAAAATGATTTCTTATTGTTAATAAACACTATAGAATCACTTTATCTAATAGCAAGGTCACTATGAGGTATAAAAATCGAGTATTCCTCTCCCTTGAACTTCTAGTACGATTTGTTTCATCATGGTGGAGAGGTTGTAACTTTAGCAGTTATTTTGGTCTCTTTGTAAATCAAGCACAACATTGATTCCTTAAATAGTGGTATTTTAAACACTAGTACTATGTACTATAATGACCTTTTATCTTTCATTTTTGGCTTGTTTGAAACCTCCCTAAATTCCCCCTTCGTTGCTTTTAATGATGTGATTGATTATCAACCCAAAGTCTCCCTTGGTGGAGGAAATTATTTTATATCAAAGAATACATAGGAATTAATTATAATTCATTCCTCAAATAGAAAGGCATATATAAATAAAAAAACATCTTTCCACTCAAAAAATTTACTTATTTGAGTACCCACAACAAATAAACAAGTCTTGATCCTAGCATACAAGACATAAGACTAGACTTTCTTAAATTTTCTGATCTAATTCATCAATGATTAATCATAATGTACACTCAAAACTCATAGCTTCACTTAAAATTTGGAATACAATGAAGAATTAAGTTAACAAGATTTGAATTTAACATGAAAAGGACCAAATCTAAGTAATACCATGACTGGATCTCACATTTGAATCATATCCAACAAATTTTGTATTTTGAATGTAGATAAAACACTCTAACTATAAACTCCTAGAACTAATGGTTAGATTTCTTCTTTAGCAAAGTAGACAAAACCTTGTTTAATAATTCTAAAAGTTTCAAAATTGTTAGTGCATATGCTATCTCAAAAGATATGTCCAATGGAATTCCAAATGACTCTTTAGTGAAATTAAAATTAACTAGCTAAGTGATCATATATATTTTATGTGCTCAGAAATTCATTCCCTTAACCATTATGGAGAAATCCAAAAAAAGAAAGTTTCTACAAGCTTTAAAAACATGTTTTGGCCATATACTATTGATGAGTTGAAAAAAATGCTTGGACTAGTGAATTGTATAACATTTTCTTTTCGATTCATTTTTGGAGCTTTACCAAACACATATTTTCCATCATTTATTTGAAAATTTCCTTTGTTTTATAAAACTTTTCGAAAAAAGGCTGTAGCTATCAACACTTTCAAAAAACATTATGTTTTCTCTGCTTTTGAAAAAAAAAAATTGCACATATCAAAGGTTTTGAAAAAGGTGTTTCTACTAAGGATTTCTTAAAAAACTATTTTCGACACTTTTTGAAAAACACACTTTAACCTTTGGCTATTCTAAAAAATGGTTTATATATTACATTGGTGTTCTACAAAATGGTTCACTAGTCTTTTGGACTTCTAAAATATCATCTTTCTTCTTCTTTTAATTTGATTTAACTGTTTTCATTATTTCATATTTATTTCTTTTTGGAAGTTTTTACTAAAAAAAATGGCTAACTATATGATATTACCATAAACTAAAAAATAATAATACCTTCCCAAAAATAAAGAATTGTCATACCCAAAAAAAATTATAGGGAATTTTGTAGGTGGGTTGTGTTAAACAAATGGTGATTCATTGGATGAAATAGAATACACCTTCAATTAAAAATAAAATTGTTTCAAAAAATACCTCTTTGAAAAAGGACATAAGCCAAAATTTATATATATATATATATATATATATATATATATATATATATATATATATATATATATATCCTGATATGAAATTTAAAATAATTCGTGTGCCCTTATGGGAATTGGAGCTCTATCAAATAAAATAAAAATCCTCCGAGTCAAAATTGAGAAGGAAACCAATTTTGATTACAATTTTAATATTAGTGTATTTTTTTTTTGTAATATCTAAGTAACCTTATGATCCATTTTGCATCACTCTATTGTTGGAAATAATCCATAACCTCGGTAGATTCACCGCTATATCAAAAACTTTGCTCCAATGCCACTGAGAGTATATAGCCATAGCGAAGTTATCTATAGTTCCTTATATATAAATGCATTTCATAATATATTTAACTTTTTTTCAACAAAAAAATATTTAAAAAAATGATGGATAATAGATATTGAACTCTAATGGGCGATAGATTTATCAATGAAGTAATGAATCAAGCGCTTTCATATTTTAAGCTTACCCATTGTATTTGAAGAAATGTGTTCATTAATAACCCAAATGATTTAAACCATGAATTTATTCAGTACATCCCTATTCGGTAAAAAATATTTCCACCATATACAAATTCATCCGAACACATAGATCGATAGGATCCCCTGGTGCACAACGAAGTATCTAGTTTTGTTGAATATTCCAAGGGGTTTTTCATCTTACAACACATTTTAAAATGGATTTAGAGGGGATCCTCCCCCTCCTCCTCCCTCTAATGATAATACATATTTTTAACCTTGGAAAATGATCAGTGGAACAAATCCAGTTTGAAGTCGTCTGCCGCCAAATTTTTCAAGCAAGCAAACCAAATCGCTAATGTTCACTTAAATTTGATCTAATTTAGAAAAAACACTAAGGAATTTAAAATGGGGTATTACTAGGAAAATTTAGGGGAATGTGGCCCTCTCCATATTCAATGGAATAATGGATAGAAAATCATGGAAACTTCTTATGAAGGGGGAAATCATGATTTAATTCGTAGGAAAGGGTTTCTTCATTTTATTGTTTCAAGTTATAGAAGATAAGGACATGAGATTTTGAAATGAGATACATATTTTTGGGCTGAGGAGTTTGTATCTAAATATTTGGTCCCTTGATTTTGATTCAGATGATGATATCCCCAATGTGGTTTCAGTGTACGTCCAACTACCTAGGCTCCCCATTTATTACTGGAGTGATGATTACCTTAGGTTGATCGAAAACAACCTACAGAAATTCATTAGCAGAGTGGAACTAAAGAGTTTTTTTTTTTTTTTTTTTGTGCTCTAATTTGTGTAGAGATAGACTTGGATAAAGGTCAACCACTAGAAATAGTTATATAAAATTGATCATGGACCGATGTTCAATAATTTGATTACAACCAAATTCCGTTCAGGTGTAGGTTTTTTTTCATGAATATGGATATTTATCCAAGGATTTTCCGAATGAAACACCTGAGGATCCAAATAAAAACTCCCAAGAAGAATAGTGGTAGACTCGGAAGAAAAAAAATTAGGTAAGAATATCCAACAATCAAATATTATTTCACCCTATCCTACACCAAATCATCCATTGAAGGTAATTCCATAAAGGTCTTAGAGTATGTGCATGAAGATGGGGAAATAATTCCCAAGATCAAAGCCCTAAAAGAGACCCAAGAAGCATTAACACAGGAGTTACAGGGCACTATGGAAGAAATACCCTACATCCAAACACCCCAATAACTAATCCTTGTCATGAGAGCGGTTAGAGTAAAGGAACTGCTCCTGGAATTTGTTCAAGCCCCTAAAGGATCCAAAGAGGTCACCTCAATCCCTAGAGTGATTAGAGTGATATCTATGCAGTAATAAGACTCCAAGGTGGATGAAGACTAAGAGGGTGACCTAGTGAAAAACGTGGAAGGAAACCATACAAATAAATTTGGGAGACCGGGAAAAAATGGAAAAAATAGTTAGGGTTGGAATAAAGGCTATATTTTTTCAAAGGATTCTCCCATGAAGAATCAACTCAAAAGAAACACCTGGGAAAAAATTCTAGTAATTATTCCCATCTAAATGGTAAATAATGAAAACTGTCTCTTGGACTTGCGAAGGTTTGGGCAGTAAAAGGAAAATTCAAGTCATGCAATATTTAGTGTAGGATGCTCACCGTACCATTATCTAGATCCAAGAGATAAAACTCCTAGAGGAAGAAATTATTACCTCCTTTGGTCTCTTTGAAAAATTAGTTTTGCAATACAAAACAATACTTTCAGAGCATCTAGAGGACTATGACGAGTTTGAAATCAAAGAAATTTTCATTTAGTGAGCCATATATGTAGAAATTTATATAATTGATATGTTATACATCCAATATTCTCCTGATTACACACTATTTGACTTCATGCATAATACATAATCTCTTCTACCATTGATCATTAATTGCGGAAATAAAAACAATCGCATGCGCACATTAAAACCATAAACATTCACACATATGAACACAATATTTTATGGGAAATATTAAAGATGAAAACCCCCAACTATCTATATATTATATGTCATAGATATCATGTAACAATCATCATACAAAGCTCCTCACAAGCTCTCAGTACAATCTCCAATTGCTACACACTAATCAGGTCCGATCTAGCGAATCACATGCTCCAATCTCTGCCACCTGCTAGCCTGCCTCTACTGTGCAATAATTGCTGAAGAATGGCTCTGAATGAACTCAAATTGGTCCAGCCTTGCTCACGCAATCCTCATTGGCATCTCCAACCACTGTGTGTTGCAAATCATGCAACACTATAGTCACAACTGATAGTCACACTGCTCTTTCACCTACCTCTTCACCGGTCTCCACTGAAACTGTCCATGCACTGTAGTTAACTGATGTATTCTTTAGTTGATTAATGAGTTAATAATTAGTGAATTAATTAATAATTAATTCACACCACTCTCACTAGTGTATCAATCAGTTAGACTAGATATAACTAGCTCAACTATGTTTAACTCAGTTAAACTGAACACAACTCCATTAACTTCCTCAATCAACTCCACCAAACTCTCTCACATGAGTTCTAACTGAAGTATCCATGCAATAGCTCCACTTAACCCTCAGGAATAGCGTAATTCCTTCTTTCAGCTCCTGTGCCACATCTGTGCACTTAACTGAAGTGCTCCAAGAGAATAATATAATGTTTATAGTCCAAATATTATTAAGAGCTAATAATATTCGACATATCTATTTTTAGACTGGCAATCTAAAAATAGATTCCGCCCAATATGTCTAAAAATATAAGTCCATATATTTTTCCAACTTGACCAACCATCCACAAATAACATCCTGCAACTCATAGAATATGATCGACATGTCTAAAAATAGACATAGTCTAAAAATAGACTTTGTGCCAAAATTAGCCTGCGGGCCCACTTAGTGAAGGCGATTCTTTTCACTAAGCTCATCATCTTGTTGCAATCTCAACACTCCCTCTCAACAAGATATGGATTATCTACCACCCCGATCCTACCCCTGTGGTATTCGAATTTTCTCCTATTGAGCGTCTTCGTCAAGATATCAGCATCCTGATCCTCCGTGCGAATTTATGAAAGTAACATGATCTTCTGCTGCACACAATATCTGATATGATGATACCGGTCCATGAAGCCATGCCGCCTCAACTCATCCTCCTGTCTGTACCATGATCCATATCCCGATGTGCCTCTGAGATATCTCAATACATGCTTTCCTGCCTTCCAAAAGAGCTTGGTAGGCTTAACCATAGCTTGTGAAAGCTGGTTAATAGTGTAGCATATGTCAGGTCATGTATTGAATAGATACATAAGAGATCCCACCAACTGTCGGTAAACAGTGGCATCCACTACCTCTGTCGATGTAGCATCCTCTTTCCTCCATCCACCAGGAAGAGGAGTGTAGATAGGCTTGCAACCATGCATGTTGAACTTCTCCAGTATCTCCTAGGCATACTTGCCTTGAGACACAAACAATCCATCATTACGCTTGCCAAATTTCCAATCCCAGGAAATAATGAAGGAGACCCAAGTCCTTCATCTCAAACTCCTTTGCAAGATCAGCCTTGCATGAGTGTATCAACAGTTCATCACCCATCAAAATCAAATCATCTACATAAAGTACAGTGATCAGCAACTTACCCTCCACCACAATCTGGTATAGGGTCGGATCCGCCTCACTCTTGGAGAATCCAAATCCGGTGAAATAACTGTCTATCCGTGTGTACCAAGCACGAGGTGCTTGTTTCAACCCATACAACGCTCTTTTGAGCCTGCACACATGCGACTCACTGCTAAAGATCTTGAAACCTTCGGGCTTCTCTATGTACACCTTCTCCTAAATCACTCCATTGAGGAACGCAGTCTTCACATCCATTTGATGAATGTGCCACCCCATCTGCACTGAAAGAGCAAGAATCGTCCGTATCGAAGAATACCTTGTGACAGGTGCAAAGGTTTCCTCATAATCGATCCCCTGAATATGTGAGAAGCCTCGGGCAACAAATATTGCCTTGTACTTCTCCACACTCCCGTCAGCTGCTTGCTTCACTTTGTAGATCCATCTCGAACCTACCACTGATTTACCTTGCGGCCTTGGGACAATCTCCCATGCACTGTTTCTGACAATCGAATCATAATCTTCCACCATGGCATCTACCCATGCGGGGTCCTCCACATCTTCCTCGAAAGAGGATGGCTCTGTCATGATACACTTGTTCATAAGAGCCATGTATCCATTATACCGGTCAGGTGACTATCTTTGTCTGCGTTGTGATGTAGGTGCTCCTATAATCTTCTCTGCATCTTGAATCAGTCGCTCAGCTTCTGTAGTGCGCTTCCACCCTCTAATGGTTGGTGCTGCATGAGTGGTTTCTTCCACTCCATGAACCTCCTCTTGTGGCTGATCCACATCCTGAGGCTCATCCTTAGGAACTAATAGCTCCTCATCTGCATGCAAGTGTGGCTCCCTCTCAAGCGAACACTTCATGGCTTTCTCTTCATGAAATTTGATATCCCGTCGCACAAATGCCTTTCGACTGTCCGGAAAATATACACGATAAGTTGTGAGGTGTATCGTATACCCCAAAAATATAAATCCCAACCTCTATAGTCGGCTCCAGCTTCTTCCTAGCATCCTTCGTCACATGAATGTAAAATGGGGGGAACGTGCACGTCCCTGGGAAATATCAGGCTTTCACGCAAAACGCCTGGGACCATGCCAAGTATCCCTGGGAGAGCACCTGCTTTGCAAGGACACCAAAACGCAGGATTTGCATGCATCCCCACAAGTGTATGGGAAGGCCCTAATCATGCAACATCGCCCGTGCAACACCCACGATCGTTCTGTTCTTCCGCTCAGCAACCCCATTCTGCTGTGGGTTATGAGGTGCTATGAGCTCTCTTCGAATTCCTTCTGCGCTGAAAAAGTCCTTGAATTTTCCAGAGATGAATTCACCACCATTGTCGCTCCTAAGAGCCTTCACCTGCTTCCCCAATTCTTTCTCAACTAGTGCCTTGAACTCACAGAACTTTGAGTATGTCTCGCTTTTCTTCTGCATGAAGAAGATCCAACACTTCCGAGAAAAATCATCAACAAATATCACATAGTACCTGTGCTTTGTTGTCGAAGCTACTGAGAAAGATCCACACACGTCTGTGTGAATTCTCTCAAGGATCGTCATGGCGCAACTATCCTTCTCGTGAAAGGTGGCTTTCACAATTTTTCCCAAAGTACATCCCTTGCACTGATCTAACTGCACAAGTGTACCTTTGGGAAGCCCAGTAGAAATCTGTTGTAGTATCTTCAAAGCTCCATGGTGAAGGTGGCCCAATCTCCGGTGCCACAACTCGCCATCATCCCAGCTCACCACTCCTTCTGCCTTGCCTGCCATTGCTGCAGCTACATACCTGCAATCGATAAAGGTTCTTAACTCGAACCCCTATCCTCCGGGTTTCACCCGCTGTCTTACTGCAAGAAATCATTTCCATTGCTAAAGACAACATCATATCCCTTGTCTTCTAACATAGCCACCGAGATCAGATTCTTCTTCAATCCTGGAACATGCATCACTTCCTTCAATACGAAGGGTTTACCAGACTCCCTCTTAAAGGAAATGGTACCGATACCGGTCGCACTGTATCTACCATCCTCGCCTCTACCATCCTTTCCCATATCGATGTGCACTCCAAGATCTTTCTCATCTAGACGCAAACAAATCTTTGGTTTCAGTCATATTAAAAGACGCAACACTATCAAGAAACCACACCGAACCCATCACACTTGAGACCAAGCATGCGATTAGTGAAAAATCTACCAAACGGCGAGGCTAAGGCCTTCTCCAAATCGTTGGCATCCAACAACCGCTATTTTTCTTCTTCTGTGGACAATTAGTGGCATAATGTCTGTGTTGGTGACAGTGAAAGCACTTCACCTTAGACATGTCCTGCTTCTTGCCTTTCGTACGGGATTGAGAAGCATTATTCTTTCTCTTCCCCTTCCTTGCTTTGGCAGCCAAAGCGCAATTTTCTTCATCTGAGTTCTTTGATGAAGATTCGTCCCTGGTACTTCACCTTATCTCCTCTTGCACAAGATCTGACCAAAGTCGCTCCCATCTTGGAAATTTCTCTTGACCATTGACAGAGTCCTGATAGGAATGCCAAATCTTCGGAAGCCCAAGGAGATCCAAGCTCAGCAAGTCCTTGTCATCTACAGCCACCCCCACACTTCCCAGCTCATCCCTGCATTGGATGAACTTAGTGAGGTACTTGGGCATACTGTCGCCTTTCTCCATTTTTATGTTCCCGAGTTTATCCTTGAGCGCCAACTTCCTCTGGTCGCTCTTGCTTTGGAATAATTCTGTCAATGCTTTCCACATCAAGAATGGAGAAGCCTTACCATGAAGGCTGGACACTATGTGATCCTTCACACCTTCCAACAGAATCCTTCAACATTTTTCTTTCTTCTTTTGCCATGCGTCAAGTGCAGCAACATCACTAGAAGCAGGTTTTGGAATTTCTACATCTATGAACTCCTTCAACCCATTTTCATCTAGCACCACCTCCATCCTATCCTTCCATGCAATATAATTCAAGATTCCCTCAAGGGAATACTCCAATCGCAATCCGTTGAAAGACATCTCAACTTCGACACCAAGAAAACACTGCTGCAAATTCGAATTCCACTCGGAAGACAAAACTCAACCGCTTCAATGTTTTGCAATTTCTCCAATGATCAATACTGTTTTGATACCATGTAGAAATTTGAATAACTGTTAAATTATTCACCGAGATTATCCTGATCACACACTATTTGAGCTTCATGCATAATACATAACCTCTTCTACTATTGATCATTAATTGCGAAAATATAAACAATCGCATGCGCACATTAAAACCATAAACAATCACACATATAAACACAGTATTTATGGGAAAGCTTAAAGCTGAAAACCCCCAACTATCCGTATATTATAATGATAATAGATCGCGAAGAATTCATCATACAAAGCTCCTCGTTGCTTCCGCATAATCTCAAATTCTGCTGACACGACCAAACCGATCTAACAAATCACATGCTCCAATCTTTGCCACCTGATAGCCTGCCTCTACTGCGCAATCACTGTTGAAGAATGGCTCTGAATGAACTTGAATTGGTCCAGCCTTGCTCACACAATCCTCATTGGCATCTCCAATCACTGGTTATTGCAAATCATGCAGCACTCTAGTCACAATTGGTAGTCACATTTCTCTTTCACCTACCTCTTCAATGGTCTCCACTGAAACTGTCCATGCACTGTAGTTAACTGATGTATTCTTTAGTTGATTAATGAGTTAATAATTAGTGAATTAATTAATAATTAATTCAAACCACTCTCACTATTGTATCAATCATTTAGACTAGATACAACTAGCTCAACTATGTTTAACTCAGTTAAACTGAACACAACTCCACCAACTACTTCAATAACTCCACCAAACTCTGTCACATGAGTTCTAACTGAAGTATCCATGCAATAGCTCCACTTAACCCTCAGGAATAGCATAATTCCTTCTGTCAGCTCCTGTGCCACATCTGTGCACTTAACTGAAGTGCTCCAAGAGAATAAGATAATGTTAATAGTCCAAATATTATTAAGAGCTAATAATATTCGACATATCTATTTTTAGACTAGCAATCTAAAAATAGATTCCGCCCAATATGTCTAAAAATAGAAGTCCATCTATTTTTCCAACTTGACCAACCATCCACAAATAGCGTCCTGCAACTCATAGAATATGATCAACATGTCTAAAAATAGACTTTGCGCCAAAAATAGCTTGCGGGCCCGCTTAGTGAAGGCGACTCTTTTCACTAAGCTCATCATCTTGTTGCAATCTCAACAATATAATTCTCCAAAATGTTCTATTTATGATTTTAGAACATCGAGACGTAAGGCGTAAACTGAATCTGTATAATATTTATGGAGAAAATAAGGTGTTATGGAATGTGTTGAATGTATTGTATTCAGAGGAACACCATCATCAAATAATTATGGTTAGATATTTCAATCTCATATTAGATATATGGAATAAAAGGAGGGGTAGTATAGTTAGGGGTCCTTTTAGAGAACACTTGGAGGATCTGCTCTTATATTGGGACCTGGTTGATATGGAGTCACACAACATAGTTTTCTCTTAGACCAATCAAATGACTAGTGCCCAATTTAAAATATCTCACCTGGATCATTTCTTGATCAATAGGGATTGGTTCCTGTAGGGGCTACTTTAATAGGAAGAAAATCTTATTAATGTTGCTTATGATTATATTCCCATCTCCCTAGTTTTTACATAGCAAGAGTATTTAGGGATGATCCTTTTAGGTTGAACAATATATGGCTCCAAGAAGAGGAATTAGTTCAAATATTCTTGAGAACATGAGGTGTTCAATTTCTTGGATCACTAGCCTATATTTGGGAAGAAAATTTTATACGTTAAAATATCTCTTAAGGCTTGGGAAAAGACAAAACTTTCCTCTCCTAATTCTAAAAAGCAGGATATTTTAACTAAGAAAGAGTTTCTACTCAACGAGAGGGCTACATATTTGGTAATAAGATCCCATCTCCAACTAGAAAATGATTTAGCCCAAGACCTCCTAATCAAAAACTATAAGTAGGAGGAGGAGTGGAGGATGAAATTGATAAGCCTCTAGTTCATAGTAGTAGTTCAAAACACTCAAATTTTCCACTGGCAAGCTGAGATGTGAGAGCACCGAAATAGAGTCCTATCAATCACTTACGAGGATGACACAAAATTATTATCCTTTTAAGATCTAAAAAGGGATACTTTCAAATATTTAAAATCCTTGTATTCGAAAGGGATAACACCTCAAGAGAAAAATCTAGAGTATCTCATATAGGAATTTCCCATATTAATTACCTAAGAGGGTAATTCTCAACTCATGGGGGAGGTAAAGTAACAGGAAGTAGTGGATGCAATTTTGGAAAAGGAACCTAAAAATATTCTGGATCGATATGGATTTACAATCCATTTCTTTAGGAAATTATGAAATACTATAAATTTTTATATGTTAAGAATGTTGAACTAGATAAGATTTAAGGAGAAAAAATCAGGGAGTACTAACTCATGATTTTCAGCACGCATTCCTAAGGAAACAAATCTTGTCAATTTCTCTTGATTCCTCATAATTTCAATGTGAATGTCTCTTATAAAATAGTAATGGAAGGTATTTCCAATCAACTCAAACTCCTGGTGGGTAAATTATCCTGCAAAGAAGGGTGCTGCAAGATCTTCTTTCCCTCCCAAGTGGCATCCTCATCTGGTAGATTCCTCCATCGAATCAGATATTCCTTGATGACTCTGTTTCTCAGCTGCCTCTCCCTTGTGTCTAAGATTGCTTCTGGCTGCAAGATTAAGTGGCCCTCATGATCAATAGGGGGGAGATCCATGTTGGAAACTAAATTCCTCCCAATGGCCTTCTCGAGGCAAGAGACATGGAAGATATTGTGGATCTTGCTCCCCTTAGGAAGCTCCAACTCATATGATACCTTACTGATACATTTGACCACCTTATATGGCCCATATAAATGTGGTTTGAGCTTCTCAGCTCCCTTCTCCTTGAGTGTGGACTATTTTTAAGGCTAAATATGTAGATAGAAAATATCTCCCACCTCAAACTGTCTTTCTATCTCACCACGGTCTGCATACATCTTCTGCTAGTTCTGGGCAATGGCAATGTTGTCTTTGAGTGCCCTGAGTATGTCCTGGTTCTCTTGAATCCATTCCTTTTCCCTTGGATATTTACTTGCCCCAAACATAACATCAACAAATGAGAGTGCCTCATACCCATACAAGGCTCGAAAAGGAGTCATGCCAATAGAAATATGGTGAGTAGTGTTGTAACAATACTCTCCCAAGTGGAGCCAACGCAGCCAAGCTCTCTGCTACCCTACCACATAGTTCCTCAAGTAGCCTTCTAGCCACTTTTTTACTATCTTGGTCTGTCCATCAGTTTGGGGATGATAGCTAGTGCTTGGAGTCAAATCAGTTCCCACTAACCGGAAAAATTCCTACCAAAAGCCACCCATGAAGCAACTGTCCCGATCACTCACTATGGTCCTTGGGAGACCATGGAGTCTAAATAAATCTTTGAAGAAGAGCTTAGCTACCTATGAAGCAGTATAATGTGCAGAAATGGAAAAGAAATGAGAGTACTTTGTTATTCTATCAAAAAAACAAAGATACAGTCCTTACCCTGCATTGACGATAAAACGGTGATGAAGTCCATAGAGATACTTTCCAACTTCCCATCTGGAATAGGTAGTGGCTGCAATAACCCAGTAGGGTGAGTGTGTTCTCCCTTGTTCTATTGAAAAATGGTGCACTCTCTGACATGTCGAAGCACATGCTCCTAGAGACCCTTCCATGATAATCTCTCTCTGATAGCTTTGTAATTTTTTGTGAAACCTTGATGCCTAGAAAGTGGGGAATCATGTGATGCCAATAAGATCTTCTCCTTGAGCTTGGAATTCTTAGCCAAGAAGATCCGGTCCCGGTAATATATGACCTCATCCATCACCCTAAACCTCTCATCCGATACCACCCCATCAAGTATCTCACATGCAAATTCATCTTTGGAATACTCAACTAAAAGTTGAGGTTTCCAATCTGCGTCCATGCCTCTCAAAGACAGCGTTGTAGGCCTCTTAGATAGTGCATCAGCTACTACATTTATCTTCCCCTTGACATACTCTATGTCAAAATCATAAGCTTGGATTTTTCTCACCCACTTTTGTTGTCTCTCCTGGAGTTTTTTCTGTTCAAGGAAAAATCTAAGATTGTTATGATCAGTCTTCACCTTGAAATTATTCCCCACCAAGTATTGCCGAAATTTGGCCAATGCATGCATGATAGCCAAAATCTCTTTATCATAGATGGGGTATAACCTCTCATTAGGGATCAGCTTCCTACTCTAAAAAGCTATAGGATGCCCACCTTACATCAAGACTGCCCCAATACCTTCACCTAATGCATCACATTCTAGCACAAAAGGTTGAGAAAATTCAGGTAAAACCAAAACAAGACAACTACTCATTACCTCTTTGAGCTTATCCAAAGCCCTCTGTGCTGTAGGTGTCCAATGGAAAGCTCCCCTCTTTGTTAATTCTGTGAGTGGTTCTGCTAGTTATGAAAATCCTTTCACAAAATTTCAGTAATAAGTGCATATGCCCACAAACCCTTTGAGTTCTGTAACATTCCTGGGTTTAGGCCAGTCTATGATAGCCTAGATCTTCTCCTCATGTACCCTCACTCCATCCACTCCTATGATGTGCCCCAAATACAACATCTCTGTGAGGCCAAATTCACATTTGGAGAGCTTGGCATAGAATTGCTGCTCCTTGAGGATATGCAAAACTATCTCAATATCCTGCAAGTGCTCCTCCCAAGTGCAGTTCCC
>CM076573.1:43347321-43428672 GCA_034641835.2 Pinus albicaulis | reverse complement strand
AACCAGATTGGATAAATGAAGCAAGAGATGAATGGAAGAAGGAAAAAGATGTATGGACACTCATTCAAAAGTTGCAGCAAGATCCTAGTACATCTGATACATTTAGTTGGAAAAATGATTCCTTATGGTACAAAGATCGCTTATATCTTTGTAAGAATTCCCAACTAAAACAAAAGATTCTTCTAGAATTGCACACTTCTCCTCTAGGAGGACACTCAGGATTTTTAAAAACTTACCACAGGGTGAAGAAAGAATTTTTTTGGGATGGCCTTAAATCTGATATTCAAAAGTTTGTGGCGGAATGTTTGGTTTTCCAACAGAATAAAGTTGAGACAATTAAGACCCCGAGGACTTCTACAACCTTTATCTATTCCAAGTCAATGTTGGGAGGAGATTTCAATGGATTTTATCACAGGTTTACCTAAGTCCGAAGGAAAGAGTGTCATCATGGTGGTAGTTGATAGACTTACCAAGTATGCACACTTTTGTGCATTATCTCATCCATTTAAAGCAAGTACAGTTGCTACTACATTTATGAATAGAATTCAAAAGCTACATGGAAGCCCAAGGGTTATTGTGAGCGACAGAGATCCCATTTTTACTGGAAATTTTTGGACGGAGTTATTTTCTTGTTTGGGTACTCAATTGGCTCATAGCTCATCTTATCATCCTCAATCTGATGGTCAAACTGAGATAGTAAATAAATTTTTGGAAGGATATCTTCGTTGTTTTGTATCTGATAAACAAACACGATGGGTCAAGTGGTTACCTCTTGCTGAATGGTGGTATAACACTTCCTTCCATACTGCAGCAAAAATGACCCCATTTATGGCACTTTATGGATATCATCCACCATCCATCACATCATATTTAAGAGAAAATTCGAAGGTTCAGGCAGTGGAAGATCACATCGAGCATCAGCAAGAAGTTCTCCAACTCTTAAAGGATAACCTGAATTTGGCACAAAATCGAATGAAACAACAGGCAGATAAACATCGTAGCGAGAGAAGTTTTGATGTAGGAGATTGGGTATTTTTACGGCTACAACCATACAAACAAATGTCCCTCAAGCAAGCAAAGAAGGATAATAAATTATCGCCAAAGTACTATGGTCCTTACAAGGTGTTGCAAAAGATTGGTACTATGGCATACAAATTGGAGCTTCCTTCTTCTTCGCGAGTACATCCGATTTTCCATGTTTCATGCTTAAAGAAGGTTATAGGTGAAAATCTTCCAGTTCAAACAGTATTGCCAGAACTTGATGGGGAAGGGAAAATCATATTGGAACCTGAAGCAGTCATGGAAAAAAGAACTCGAGAACTACGGAATCGATCAATTTCAGAGTATCTCATCAAGTGGAAGAACTTACCCACTGAAGATTCTACATGGGAGGATGAGAATTTTATACAGAAGCACCGAGAGCTACTCAAGCGTTGAGGACAACACTTTTTTGAAGGAGAGGGGCATGTTAGGTCCCTATATTACTAGTATAGTCCCTTATTGTTGTTAGTGTAACCCCCTTGTTGTTATTATTGTACCCTTGTAACCCCCATTTTGTTATTATTGTGCCCTTAAATTATTATTGTTAGGTCGGCTAGGATTACATTGTGGCCCACTAGGATTACATTATGGCCCCATGGACTCCTGTATACTTGGAAGCATATTTTCTACAAACATTTTTTGTGGAGGGATGCACTGCAGGGGATTGTGATGCAGTTGCTCCACCTCACTTTTAAGGTGTCTATCATTACATCATAAAAGCCTTCCTGCACTCCATCTAAAGGATGCACTGGACGGGATTGTGATGCAATTGCTCCAGGTAACTTTCAAGGTGTCTGGCACTGCATCAAAATAGATTGTCTGCACCCATCTAAAGGATGCACTACAATACAGATTGCAATGGGGCTCAATTTTCTTTAGAAGCCTTTCATGATATGTTCTATGTTGAATTTAAAACTAGGATTATATCCAAGGGTGTACTTAAAAATTATGCTAAATATTGTAATTATAAAGCTTTATCCTTCCTAAGGACCTTTTCATTCGTTTAGATATGTTGTGCTATAATATGTGTTAATATAAGCAACATTTATTTGAAAAAAAAAAAAATATGACCTTACTTTTATCTAGCATCCATGTTCTAAAATGGCTTTGAGAACACATATCGATTACATAAGCTCCTTAACGGACCCAAGGAATTCTCCATCGTTTATTTTAATTTAAGCACAATTCAAAGTAATTTCCTTAGATTGAATGAAAATTTCACTTAATTATAATTTTTTTTTAAATAATCTCTTATTCTTTCTTAAAACAAAAAATTCTTTCCAGGACCTAAGAATGTGCCACGATTCATACTTTGGTATATAAGGTATGATCTAACCACATCGTGATAACTTGATAAAAATTCCTTTCATTATGGGTACATAGCTACTACTACACAAACTCAACAATTTATTAAATGATTTAAACAAGAAAATGTTTCAAATAGAGGAAAAGACATTTCATCTAGCTGACCAATGTTCAACAAACTGTCTAGATCATATCTTCTTCTTGAATCTGCAAACTAGTTGAGATCTACAACCAATAACAATATTTCTGAAAATTTATTCCAAACAATATTACATAAAATTACTGAGTGAATCAAGCAGTGGTATGACTGCATAATCAAACTTGATGGAAACTAAACCAACATAAGCATTACATTTTTTGGATCAAGCTATGGAAATTTCACCAATTTGACCAACATTTATCATCCATAAAAAACTACCTAACCATTCCAAAAGGACTGCAAAGGTCACTGATAATTCCAAGACAATGCACAAGATCAGTACCTTGTGGCTTACCCTATAGAATGCAACCTGTTAATTATGTGGTGCAATTGAGGAAATAAGAGAACCAAATAGTTCCCATAAAAATGCCACACGGAACTGAAATGGAAGAAAGGTCCTTTCGACAGCATCTAGGCATGGCACCCTTAGATAAATATGATTTGTATTGACTCTTGAGTCAGCACTCAGGTATCAAATCTAGATCTCATTAAGGCTAAGTTTCAATTTCATAATGGAAATTCCTCAGTTAATAGTGAAGAACCATTAGGATGAATAGCTGCGATGCAGAAGAAATGTGGAAGAAAAAAATAAATGGTGAAAAATACAATTACTCCAAGGTCAGTTTCTTCACCAACAACTAGTTTATGTGGACTTCACCAGTAGATTTGACTGGCACACCATAGGCAATAAAGGCTTACAATTACTCCAATAAGTTGTAGATATTTTCCTGATTGACTTCCAACTTTACCTGTTTTTGTCTTGCATAAGCAAACAAAGAAGAAACGACTCACATGTATATAATTGCAGTCCCAGAAGAACATCAAATATAAGCATCTTACAAAGAAATTTTCATGACATGTTAATAGGCCCAAAATAATACAGTGAATATCTTGTTAGAAAAAGACAAAATTGTAAAGCTTGGTCTGGCAAGAAATTCAGTGATGCTAGAGAATGAGTGAGTTGGACTTGGAAAAAACTTAGCATTGGAATCATTTAAAATGAGAGTTGATGCTGGTGTGTTTGAATCACGGGGAAAGAGACAAATTTAATGTGGCTCTAACATAGGAACAAGAAGATTTTGACTAAGGAATAATTGGAAGAAAAATATTTTTTAATGATGAATGGAAGAAACAAATTAAACTGACATAGATCAAAGTTAAGACAGGTAAAATAAAGATATAAAAATTAAAAACAGGGGAATGAGAAAATATAATTTAAAAGGGAGTTTATATGAACCCAATTATAAAGAAGGATCATAATTTCATTTTCATTAAGATTGCTTATGTTTATAAAGTGTATACTTCATAAAGAATACAATTAACTACTCTGACTCTGGGCCTAAACCTTGTAGCAAAGATTCTAACACTACAAATAACTTATTAAAATTTCTAATTCTTTATAATCACAAAGAAAGAAATAAGGAGCAGCTTGACACATAAGCCATTAAAAAGGGCTCTAGACCTAGATTTAATTTTAAAAATGAAAGGCTAGGAAGAAATCCATCTGCACTATTAAATGTAATCCTTATCCTTTAAATATGCACGTTAACCACACATTTTAACAAACGAAAATGAAATTAGTCCATACGTATCATTCAAATATACATAGATAATGAAGTACATGTTTATGAAAATAAAACCCCCAAGTGAATAGGTGCAAAAATACCAACCACTATAACAACTTCCTTATTGACTGGAGCTCTCCCCTCCCACCATCCTGTATCCAAGTGAACGTAGTAGAATGCCTATTTTCCTGTTGAAGATAAAAAAAAAATATCCAGAATAATCAACATATATATGAAGAAGGTTTGATGACAACAAAATAAAAATTACTTTTCAACGATACAATTTTGAAACAGAAAGACATAAAAGGCATGCACAAAAATTAGAAGAAAAATTTCTTAGACAGGAATGCCAATATGGATGAAAAACCCAAGAATAATATAGTAAAACTGACTTGAAGAAAAAAAGAGAAATAGTAGGGCCAAACTGGCCACTTTTGTGAGATTTGAGTCTGTATGGGAGCTAAGACAATACCTTCCTCTTACCAACCTAGTTAACTTCTCGTGGCTGGAAGTCTTGTATTCAACAGAGGTATTTTGAATATTTGACTGTAGATCTGTATTCAAAACCTTGATCATTTCCTTCAAACAATCTAAAGAAGGATTTCCTAAAGATATGATTTTATTGTGCTGCATTTGAAAGGCATCGTGCAGGAATTGTGGAACAACATGCATTTGGATATCTGAGAAGAAACCATTTTTATGTAGTCTAATTCTTCTTCATGTCACTTTTTTCCTGGATTGATTTTGTGATGATATTGTTGGAAATATGATGCAGAGTGTTGTCCTTGATGGAAACCCACTAAATGAAGATGAAGACATGCAACTGTTGACATGTGTTGTCCTTGATGGCAAACCACCTGATGAAGTTATTCTTGACTTGATGAATTTGGTAAATGATGTAAATTTGATATGATATGATGTTTGTTAAGCAATCTGATGCTGAGTGTTGTCTTTGAATGGCAACCCACTTGATGAAGATGATGACAACTTACTTGATGAAGTTGTGCTTGATAGAATATGTCCTTGATGAAGGAAAAACTGATGTGAAGAAAGGAATTCATCATGTGCTAATTCTATGATGAAAAAGAGTATGTCTCTAGGTATACGCGGATTGGACTAGGGGAAGTTGCGTATGCACGCGGAAAGGAACGTTCCAAGTCGCGTATGGGAAAAAGCGCTCAAAAAGTGCAAAACCAAGGGTAACCACCATGGTATTGACCCATTGTATTGGGTAATGATCCGCCTAATTGACCCCATCCAGGAATACCATCGGAAGTAATGTAGTTTTGGGCTCATGGTATTGTTTTGGCTCATGGTATTGAAAAAGGGGCTCATGGTATTGAAAAAGGGTAAACCTATATAAAGAGAAGAAATTCATTGTGCAAATCATGAGTGTGGGTGCAAGATGTCTAAGCTTGAATGAATACTTCTCTCTGAAGTATATCTGAATGGAAAGGGTTACACTTGAATGATAAATCTGAATGTATGATGCACCAATGATGAAGAAGGGGATCTAGATCTGAATTGCCCTTGTATTTTCTAGATCTGATTATGGAAGGCTTAGATCCGTGATGAGGCGAGCATCCAGGTGAACATATGTCTGAAGCAAAAGGGTAGATCTGAACTGAATATCTGATCTGATGAAGTATGCTGCTCTGTAATGATTGAAGATCTATACGCTACTTCGCCGCGGAGGAAGCGCGTATATACGCGGCTTCAGCGAAGAGAAAGCGCGTATGCGCAATAAAATATACACTGAGGTATACGCCGGTTTGTGTGGACGGAAGCGCGTATATACGCGACATCAGTAAAGGGAAAGCGCGTATGCAAACTAGGGTTTGCTGAAGCAAGGGGTATGAAATATCTGATCTATTCTGCTGTGTTTCTGCTATCTGATCTGTGTTGATATGTATCTGTTGGTGATGTATGGTTGAACTTAAAAGTATGAAAAGGGTCCAGTATGAAAATATGATGAAACGTGGCCTGCAAGTGTTGTTCTATTGAAGTTGTTGGATCCAGTGTGAAAATTGATGAAACGTGGTCCAAGGTGGTGCTGAGGGTTGTAGCCTTCAGTCATGGGGTTGTAGCTCCCTTCCAGGTGAGGCTGGTAAACGAGATCAGGGGGTCGTAGCTCCCTTCCAGGAGAGGCTGGTAAACGAGTCAGGGGGTTGGAGCTCCCTTCCAGGAGAGGCTAGTAAACAAGCGCAGGTGGGTGCCTGCGTGCTGGTCAAGTCTACACCAGCACATATGTTGTAAGATGTTTTCTCTATAATAAAATATTGAACGCTGAGCAACTGCAGCGGTGGTTTTCTCCCGATTTGGGTTTCCACCTAAAAATCCTGGTGTTCATGTGTAATGCTTTGTGTGATGGTTTATTCTATTCTTACTGCACATGTTTACTGTTTATTGAACATCTGATGAATGAATGATGGAATAATATAAGTGAAGATTTAATGACAGATCTAGATCTCTATGTATACGCTAGTTTCATAAAGGGGATCCGCGTATATACGCTAGTTTACTGAAGGAAAGTAGCGTATGGGCTTTAAGGAATGAAAAAGTAAAAAGATTTGATTATGCAGTAAATACTGATTCACCCCCCCCTCTCAGTATTTTTCCCAACAATTGGTATCAGAGCGTGGTCCTTCTGCAAAAGCTTGATCGCTTGAAGGAGATCCGTCGCAATGGGAAGTCAAGAAGGAGTGATGTCTATAAAGCCACCTCTATTCAATGGAAGCAATCTGATTTTCTGGAAGGTACGAACAAAAGCATATCTGCAAAGTCTTGGTGCAGATGTATGGGCAATCGTGCAAGAATGTTATCAATACCCGACAGATATTCCTACTGATGCAGCTGAAAGAAAGAAGTATGAAATCAATGCCAAAGCAGTGAATGTCTTATTGGGAAGCATGTCTGAATCAGAATTTGCTAAAGTGATGCAGCTACATTCAGTAAAAGATATATGGGACAAAATCATTCTAAGCTATGAAGGAGACACAAAGGTAAAAAGTGCAAAACTCCAAACTCTTAGAATTGAATATGAAAATTTGAAGATGCATAGTGATGAGAGTGTTTCCAGTTTCTTTCTTCGTCTGGATGATATTGTAAATCGAATGAGAAATTTGGGTGAAACCATAACTGATACTACTCTGGTGGAAAAGGTCTTAAGATCCTTGACTTCAAAATTTGATTCTAAAGTTTCAGCTATTGAAGAAAGGCAAGATCTGCAATCGCTTACTATTGTTCAATTACATGGTACTCTGACTGCTTTTGAAATGAGACAAGGAGGCCCTTCTCAAGTAAGAGAAGCCGCTTTTAAGGCATCTACAAAAGGAAAGGAAAAGGAAGTTGTCAAAGAATCCAGCTATATATCCGATGAAGAAGAAGCGAATTTCGTGAGAAAGCTCCAACTAGGTACCGGAAGATTCAAAGGTAAGCTTCCCTTCAAATGTTTTGAGTGTGGAAAAGTTGGTCATTATGCTGCTAAATGTCCTTATAGAGAAAAGCATGGTAAAGAGAAACAATTTGAAAAGAGAAAGAGTTATTATGCAAAAGAAGATGATGATGAAGTGTCCAGTGAAGATGAAGAAGATTTTGACCATGATCTGAAAGTGCTCATGGCAAAGAAGCAAAAGAAGAAGCCTACTCGAAACAAGGAGATACCTCAGAAATCATGCATAGCAAAAATTGAAGAAGATGAATCAGATAGTGATTGGGGTCCAGAAGTTTCTGACGAAGCTCTACAAGCACTCATGGCAAAGAAAGAAAAGAAGAAGGCCACTTGTAATACTCTTCTTTGTGCAAACAATAGTGAAGATAGTAAAGTTGTGGAAGCTCTCAAGACTAAAGTTGAAGAACTACAAAGTTCAACTACTAAGCAAGAAGCTATTTACAAAGAGATGACCTCTCAAATGAAAGATCAAATAGAAATGTTGAATGGATAGGTGGACAAATATCAAAGGTTTCATACTTATGCATCCAATCGAATTAAAGATCTAGAAGCAGATCTTGGAAAATCAAGCAAGAAGAATGAAGGACTTGAAGCTGCAATCATCTCTCTACAAGCAGACCTAGAAGCATCAAGTGAGAAAAATGAGGAACCTCTACAATCATTTGAAAAGGAAGGACTTGAAGCAGAAATCATTTCCCTCAAAGAAGACCTAGACAAATCAAATAAGAAGAATGAAGGTCTTGAAGCAGAAATCATCTCTCTCAAAAGGGTTCTGGAAAAATTAAACAAGAATAATGAAGAGCTGGAACAAACTTGTGAAGAAAACGAAAATTGGTTGAAAGAAGAGATTCTAAATCTGAAGGATCAAGTAGAAGATGGAAGAAAGAAAGAAGAAAGCATGACAAAGCAATGTCAAGCCTTGGAGGTTGAGGTAAACATTCTCAAAGGTAAATTAGATGAAAAGGTTAAACTTTTGAGGTTTCAAGATAGTACTAATATTCTGGACAATATTCTGAGTAATCAAAGGTCTCCTGCTATCAAACTTGGTCTTGGTTTTCATGAAACTATTAAAGGAGAATCTAGCTCACAAGGAGGTGCTAAAGAATCAAAGGATATCAATGCAAAATCTGAAGTATTGAAAGAGTCAAAAGATCAACCAACAATCATGAATTCTCAAAGGAATTCATTCAAGAACGTTGAATGTTTTAAATGTCATAACTATGGGCATGTTGCAGCAAATTGCAGGAGCAGATCATTTCAGTCACAATCAAACAGATTCTATTCAGAAAGGTACTCTGGTTTCTTCAGGGGATATTGTTTCTCATGTAACATGTATGGACATAAAGTAGTTGATTGCAAAAGGAGGAAGATTAGAAATACTCATTATGATTCTTATGCTTACTTTTCTGGACATATGAGATGTTATTCTTGTAACAAGTATGGGCATGTAGAAAAGGAATGCAGGTTGAACAGATCTAAGAAAGTGGACAATTTTCAGCACACAGTTGGAAAGCTCAAGCAAATTTGGAAAAAGAAGGAGGACCGATCAGAAACGTAGGGAATTCAGACCCTACTGCAGTCATCCGCTTCTAAAGCTTACTTCTCTGATTGACTGCAGGAATGATGTGGGATACATTATGAGATTTAGTAATGTATCGTCACAAGGGGAGCAATGCATGATGACTCTCAAGGTTGATTTGATTATTCTGGTTATGTTTACTTCTGACAGCGCTTCTGATGTGGAAAGGACAGGTACAGGAGGTACAAGCTCAGGAAGAAATGAAGGAAGATGAAAATTTTCTATGCTTCACTTTCCATACGCGGGTTCTATGAAACAAAGTCACGTATACACGCGCGTTCCAGCTGACACAGTCGCGTATGCATTGATAATGAGAAAATTTATTTGATAGCTGAAGATCTGGAGCAGAGGTCCAGGGGGAGCATCAGTCTGACTGCTAATGATTGCACTGTTAGCATTATTCTGGTTATACTCATGATAATGAAATGATACATGGGTTCTTATGTTGAAGATTATGGTTGAAGCCTGGTTGCTTTATGATGAAGAGCTTTCGTTGTTGAGATGAAAGTCTTATAATTCAGAGATTAGGACAGATCATGCAGAGATTGTTGCTGATGACTTGCTTCAGATTACACAAGCTAATGAAGAGCACTGGTTTAGGGGGGAGCAGCAGGTTGAATACTAATGATTGCATTGTTGGCAATATGATTGCTTATTCTCTGGTTTTTGTGATACTCATGCTCAAATGAAGATGACCTGGTACATGGTTTATTATGATGAATTTTTGAGCCCTGGTTGCTGATAAGTATCTTTTTTACTCCCACATGGATGAGTTGGATGTCATTTGATTCAGAAATAAATCATGCAGAATGTGTTACTATGGTTGAGAGATCTTTTGCCTACATATGTTACTTCATGTTAAATCTTGAAGATCATGGTGATGTTGGACCACATGGATGATTGCTTGACACCTATGTGAAGATGTTGTTCTGATATGAGAATCTTTCTTGGAAATATTGTATTGATGCTGCAAAGAATCTGAAGGCTTGGTTACTATTGTGCTGATGCTACAACCGTTGGATGACGCTTGAAGACACAACTGCACTATTCTATCTATATGTAGTCCAGGGAAGCCTTCAAATGTCTCAGAAAGAAGCTGAACACTGTCTTTGCCTTACAAAGAATCAAATCTGGTTGAAATTTAGAAGATGGCTTGAGATACGCGGATTTCCTGAAACACAGTCGCGTATACACGCGAGTTCATGCACAGAAAACCACGTATGACTGATTGCTGACAATTTTTGGTTGGTTCAGCTCTCTTCAGCACAGCTGCAGTGCTGTTTGGTATCTCTGGTGGTGTTCTAGTTCTCATAAATCTGTTTCTAATGTTTTGATGAAGATGCCTTGATGATTTGTTGGTGAAAATGTTCAGGATGTACAAACTAAGGGGGAGCCTTAGTCATATGAAAAGGATGCATGGATGCACAGATTCAGGGGGAGCATTAGCGTTGCTAAGTATAATGCATTGTTGGCATTATGATGGTTCTGTTATATGATCTCTCTTGAGGTCTTCTTGGTATTGGTCATGAAAAGTCATATTTGTATTTTTGATGAAAAGGTCATGTTGAGACCCTTGATGTAAAAAATGTAATATTCAGTCATGTATGAACTTGTCAAATTTGTAAACCCACTTGGTTGGGTAGCTGAGTCAATTTTTTGTAAACCCACTTGGTTGGGTAGCTGAATTGAAATGTGTAAACCCACTTGGTTGGGTACTTGAGTCTCATATGTAAATCCACTTGGTTGGATATTTGATATAAGTATGAGTCTTTGGTGATAGGAAGAGTCATGTACTTTATTGAAAAATATGTTTGAAGATTCAGCATGAACTCAGGGGGAGCTTGGCCACTTCAGCACATATCAGATCTGCAGAATGTTTCTTCCACATGAGGAGAAAAGGGGGAGAATGTTGGTTTTTTGATCCGCCCTTTGCCCTTGATGTCAAAGGGGGAGAGTGACATGGTGTTTGAATAAAGAGAAGATAATGATGTGACATATTTGGGAGAGTGACATAGTATCTATCTGCTGTGGTAACCAAACACCATCGTGGTTGCCATCAAGTCCAAAGGGGGAGATTGTTGGAAATATGATGCAGAGTGTTGTCCTTGATGGCAACCCACTAAATGAAGATGAAGACATGTGACTGTTGACATGTGTTGTCCTTGATGGCAAACCACCTGATGAAGTTATTCTTGACTTGATGAACTTGGTAAATGATGTAAATCTGATATGATATGATGTTTGTTAAGCAATCTGATGTTGAGTGTTGTCTTTGAATGGCAACCCACTTGATGAAGATGATGACAACTTACTTGATGAAGTTGTGCTTGATAGAATATGTCCTTGATGAAGGAAAAACTGATGTGAAGAAAGGAATTCATCATGTGCTAATTCTATGATGAAAAAGAGTATGTCTCTAGGTATACGCGGATTGGACTAGGGTAAGTCGCGTATGCACGCGGAAAGGAACGTTCCAAGTCGCGTATGGGCAAAAGCGCTCAAAAAGTGCAAAACCAAGGGTAACCACCATGGTATTGACCCATTGTATTGGGTAATGATCCGCCTAATTGACCCCATCCAGGTAGTTTTGGGCTCATGGTATTGTTTTGGCCCATGGTATTGAAAAAGGGGCTCATGGTATTGAAAAAGGATAAACCTATATAAGGAGAACAAATTCATTTTGCATAACATGAGTGTGGGTGCAAGATGTCTGAGCTTGAATGAATACTTCTCTCTGAAGTATATCTGAATGGAAAGGGTTACACTTGAATGATAAATCTGAATGTATGATGCACCAATGATCTAGATCTGAATTGCCCTTGTATTTGCTAGATCTCATTATGGAAGGCTTAGATCGGTGATGAGGCGAGCATCCAGGTGAACATCTGTCTGAAGCAAAAGGGTAGATCTGAACTGAATATCTGATCTGATGAAGTATGCTGCTCTGTAATGATTGAAGATCTATACGCTACTTCGCCGCGGAGGAAGCGCGTATATACGCGGCTTCAGCGAAGAGAAAGCGCGTATGCACAATAAAATATACACTGAGGTATACGCTGGTTTGTGTGGACGGAAGCGCGTATATACGCGACATCAGTGAAGTGAAAGCGCGTATGCAAACTAGGGTTTGCTGAAGAAAAGGGTATGAAATATCTGATCTGTTCTGCTGTGTTTCTGCTATCTGATCTGTGTTTATATGTATCTGTTGGTGATGTATGTCTGTGCTTAAAAAGTATGGAAAGGGTCCAGTCTGAAAATATGATGAAACGTGGCCTGCAAGTGTTGTTCTATTAAGGTTGTTGGATCCAGTGTGAAAATTGATGAAACGTGGTCCAAGGTGGTGCTGAGGGTTGTAGCCTTCAGTCAGGGGGTTGTAGCTCCCTTCCAGGTGAGGCTGGTAAACGAGATCGGGGGTCGTAGCTCCCTTCCAGGAGAGGCTGGTAAACGAGTCAGGGGGTCGTAGCTCCCTTCTAGGAGAGGCTGGTAAACGAGCGCAGGTGGGTGCCTGCGTGCTGGTCAAGTCTGCGCCAGCACATATGTTGTAAGATGTTTTCTCTATAATAAAATATTGAAGGCCGAGCAACTGCAGCGGTGGTTTTCTCCCGATTTGGGTTTCCACCTAAAAATCCTGGTGTTCATGTGTGATGCTTTGTGTGATGGTTTATTCTGTTCTTACTGCACCTGTTTACTGTTTATTGAGCATCTGATGAATGAATGATGGAATAATATAAGTAAATATTTAATGACTGATCTAGATCTCTGAGTATACGCTGGTTTCATAAAGGGGATCCGCGTATATACGCTAGTTTACCGAAGGAAAGTAGCGTATGGGTTTTAAGGGATGAAAAAGTAAAAGTTTTGATTATGCAAGTAATTACTGATTCACCCCCAAAAAATCAGTTCCCACCGTATATTGACTTAATTTCATGTGCCACAAAATCTTGAAAATATAGCGAGTGTTAGTGTCTTTTCTATGAGTTATTGGGGCAAAGCTGACACAATTGGATAGAGTTCAGTTGGAGGTCCTTGTTCACTACTGAGTAATCCTTATAGCCTATAGAAATTTGATAACTGATATGTTATACACCAAGATTCTCCTGATCGCACACTATTTTAACTTCATGCACAATACAAAATCTCTTCTACCATTGATCATTAATTGTGGAAATAAAAAACAATCGCATGTTCACATTAAAACCATAAACAATCACACATATGAACACAATATTTTATGGGAAAGCTTAAAGCTGAAAAACCCCAAATATCTGTATATTATATCTCATAGAGATCATGTAACAATCATCATACAAAGCTCCTCACAAGCTCTCAGTACAATCTCCAATTGTTACACACTAATCAAGCCCAATCTAGCAAATCACATGCTACAATCTCTGCCACCTGATAGCCCGCCTCTACTGCGCAATCACTACTAAAGAATGGCTCATAATTAACTTCGAACCACCTGGATTTCACTGCACAATCCTCATTGGCATCTCCATCAATGTTTGGTGCAAACTCATGCACCAGTATAGTCACAACTGATAGTCACATTGCTCTTTTACCTACCTCTTCACTGGTCTCCACTGAAACTGTCCATGAACGGAAGTTAACTGATGTATTATTTAGTTGATTAATGGGTTTATAATTAGTGAATTAATTAATAATTAATTCACACTACTCTCACTAGTGTATCAATCATTTAGACTAGATACAACTAGCTCAACTATGTTTAACTCAATTAAACTGAACACAACTCCATTAACTTCCTCAATCAACTCCACCAAACTCTCTCACATGAGTTCTAACTAAATTCTCCATGCAATAGCTCCACATAACCCTTAGGAATAGCGTAATTCCTTCTATCAGCTCATGTGCCACATCTATGCACTTAACTGAAGTGCTCCAAGAGAATAAGATAATTTTTATAGTCCAAATATTATTAAGAGCTAATAATATTCGACATATCTATTTTTAGATTGGCAATCTAAAAATAGATTCCGCCCAATCTGTCTAAAAATATAAGTCCATCTATTTTTCAACTTGACCAACCATCCACAAATAGCATCCCGCAACTCATAGAGTATGATCGACATGTCTAAAAATAGACATAGTCTAGAAATAGACTTTGCGCCAAAAATAGCCCGCGGGCCCACTTAGTGAAGGCGAATTCTTTCCACTAAGCTCATCATCTTGTTGCAATATGAACACTCCCTCTCAACAGGATAAGGATTATCTACCACCCCTATCCTGCCTCTGTGGTATTCGAATTTTCTCCTGGTGAGCGCCTTCATCAAGATATCAACATCCTGATTCTCAGTGGGAATGTATGAAAGTAAGATGATCTTCTGTTGCACACAATATCTGATATGATGATACCGGATGTAAATGTGTTTAGATCTATCATGAAATACTAGATTAACCGAGAGTTTGATGCAACTCTGATTATCACAATATATCACAGTAGGATCTAAGTGTGAACCGAACAACCCGACCAGGATCTTCCTCATCCATATAGCCTCGCATGTAGCCAAACTCGCTGCCATATACTTGGCCTCTATTGAACTGAGTGCCACGGATCTCTGCTTCCTGATGTACCAAGAAACTGTTGTCGACCCGATACTGAAAATCCCTCCATATGTGCTCTTTCTGTCCGTTGGGTTCCCTGCCCAATTTGCATCCGTGAAGCCACATAGCCTCACCTCATCCGACTGTCTCTACCATAATCCATATCCCAATGTGCCTTTGAGATATCTCAATACATGCTTTCCTGCCTTCCAAAAAATCTTGGTAGGCTTAACCATAGCTTGTGAAAGCTGGTTAATAGCATAGCATATGTCAGGTTGTGTATTGACCAGATACATAAGCGACCCCACCAACTGTTGATAAATAGTGGCATCCACTACATCTGTCGATGTAGCATCCTCATTCCTCCAACCACCATGAAGAGGAGTATCAATAGGTTTGCAGCCATGCATGTTGAACTTCTCTAGTATCTCCCGGGCATACTTTCCTTGAGAAATAAACAGTCCATCACTGCGCTACCAAATTTCCAATTTAGGAAATAATGAAGGAGGCCCAAGTCCTTCATCTCATACTCCTTTGCAAGATCAGCCTTGTATGAGTGTATCAATAGTTCATCACACGTCAAAATAAAATCATCTACATAAAGTACAATGATCAGCAACTTACCCTCCACCACAATCTGGTATAGGTTCGAATCCGCCTCACTCTTGGAGAATCCAAGTCTGGTGAAATAACTATCTATCCATGTGTACCAAGCACGAGGTGCTTGTTTCAACCCATACAGCGCTCTCTTGAGCCTGCACACATGCGACTCACTGTTGAAGATCTCGAAACCTTCGGGCTGCTCTATGTACACCTCCTCCTCAATCACTCCATTGAGGAACGCAGTCTTCACATCCATCTGATGAATGTGCCACCCCATCTGCGCTGAGAGAGCAAGAATCGTTCGTATGGAAGAATACCTTGCAATAGGTGCAAAGGTTTCCTCATAATCGATCCCCTCAATTTGTGAGAAGCCTCGGGCAAAAAATCTTGCCTTGTACTTCTCCACACTCATGTCAGCTGCTTGCTTCACTTTGTAGATCCATCTCGAACCCACCACTGATTTCCCTTCTGGCCTTGGGACAATATCCCATGCATTCTTTCTGACAATCGAATAATACTCTTCCACCATGGAATCTACCCATGCAGGATCCTCCACAGCTTCCTCGAAAGAGGATGCATCTGTCACGATACACTTTCTCATAAGAGCCATGTATCCAGTATACCGGTCAGGTGACTGTCTCTGTCTGCACTATGATGTAGGTGCTCCTAAAATCCTCTCTGCATCTTGAGCCAGTCGCTCAGCTTCTATAGTGCGCTTCCACCCTCTGATGGTTGGCGCTACATGAGTGGTCTCATCCACTTCATGAACCTCCTCTTATGGCTAATCCACATCCTGAGGCTCATCCTTAGCAACTAATAGCTCCTCATCTACATGCAAGCGTGGCTCCCTCTCAAGAAAACACTTCATGGATTTCTCCTCATGAAATTTGATATCCCGTTGCACAACAGTCTTGCGACTGTCTAGAAAATACACATGATAGTTGTGGGGCGTATCAGTGTACCCCACAAATATCCCAACCTCTGCGGTCAGCTCCAGCTTCTTCCTGGCATCCTTCGTCACATGAATGTAAACAGGTGAACCAAAAATCCTCAAATGGGAAATATCAGGCCTCTTACCAAAAAACGCCTCCTCGGGTGTACTCATGCCAAGTATCTTGTGAGGACAATGGTTTTTCACATAAATCGTAGTGTTGCATGCCTCAGCCCACAAGTGTATGGGAAGGCCCTGATCATGCAACATCGGCCGTGTAGCACCCACGATCGTTATGTTCTTCCACTCAGCAACCCCATTCTGCTGTGGGTTATGAGGCACTATGAGCTCTCTTCAAATTCCTTTTGCGTTGCAAAATTCCTTGAATTCACCAGAGATGAATTCACCACCATTGTCGCTCCTAAGAGCCTTCACCTGCTTCCCCGATTCTTTCTCAACCAATGCCTTGAACTCACAAAACTTTGAGTATGTCTCGCTCTTCTTCTGTATGAAGAAGATCCAGCACTTATGAGAAAAATCATCAACAAAGATCCGACCAAAGTCGCTCCTATCCTGGCAATTTCTCCCGACCATTGACAGAGTCCTGATAGGAATTCCAACTCTTCTGAAGCCTAAGGAGAGCCAAGCTCACAAATTCCTCATCATCAACAGTAACCCCCACACTTCCCAGCTCATCCCTGCATTGGATGAACTTTGTGAGTTACTTGGGCATACTGTCACCTTTCTCCATTTTTATGTTCTTGAGTTTATCCTTGAGTGCCAATTTCCTATGGTCGCTCTTGCTTTGGAATAAATATATCAAAGATTTCCACATCATGAATGGAGAATCTTTACCATGAAGGTTGGACACTATGTGATCCTTCACACCTTCCAACAGAATGCTTCGACACTTTGTTGTCTTCTTTTTCCATGTGTCAAGTACGGCAGCATCGCTAGAAGTAGGTTTTGGAATTTCTGCATCTATGAACTCCTTCAACCCATTGTCATCCAGCACCGCCTCCATCCTGTCTTTCCATGAAATATAATTCAAGCTGACCTCAAGGGCATACTCCAATCACAATCCGTTGAAAGACATCTCAACTTCGACACCAAGAAAACACTGCTGCAAATTCGAATTCCACCAGCTCAAAACTCAACCAGTTCAATGTTTTGCAATTGCTCCAATGACCAATATCACTCTCATACCATGTAGAAATTTGATAACTGATATGTTATACACCGAGATTCTCCTGATCACACACTATTTTAACTTCATGCACAATATAGAATCTCTTCTACCATTGATCATTAATTGCGGAAATAAAAAACAATCACATGCGCACATTAAAACCATAAACAATCACACATATGAATACAGTATTTATGGGAAAGCTTAAAGCTGAAAACCCCCAACTATATGTATATTATATGTCATAGATATCATGTAACAATCATCATACAAAGCTCCTCACAAGCTCTAAGTACAATCTCCAATTGCTACACACTAATCAAGCTTGATCTAGCAAAACACATGCTCCAATCTCTGCCACCTGATAGCCTGCCTCTACTGCGTAATCCCTGCTGAAGAATGGCTCATAATTAACTTTGAACCACCTGGATTGTACTACGCAATCCTCATTGGCATCTCCAATCATTGGTTGTTGCAAATCATGCAACAGTATAGTCACAACTGATAGTCACACTGCTCTTTCACCTACCTCTTCACTGGTCTCCACTGAAACTGTCCATGCACTGAAGTTAACTGATGTATTCTTTAGTTGATTAATGAGTTTATAATTAGTAAATTAATTAATAATTAATTCACACCACTCTCACTAGTGTATCAATCAGTTAGACTAGATACAACTAGCTCAACTATGTTTAACTTAGTTAAACTAAACACAACTCCATCAACTACCTCAATAACTCCACCAAACTCTGTCACATGAGTTCTAACTGAAGTATCCATGCAATAGCTCCACTTAACCCTCAGGAATAGCGTAATTCCTTCTGTCAGCTCCTGTGCCACATCTGTGCACTTAACTGAAGTGCCCCAAGAGAATAAGATAATGTTTATAGTCCAAATATTATTAAGAGCTAATAATATTCGACATATCTATTTTTAGACTGGCAATCTAAAAATAGATTCTGCCCAATATGTCTAAAAATAGAAGTCCATCTATTTTCCAACTTGACCAACCATCCACAAATAGCATCCTGCAACTCATATAATATGATCAACATGTCTAAAAATAGACTTTGCGCCAAAAATAGCCTGTGGGCCCACTTAGTGAAGGCGACTTCTTTCCACTAAGCTCATCATCTTGTTGCAATCTCAACATAGCCTATTTTTGCAGCCTCCATTGCCACTATCCCAACAAGGAGAGAGAGCATTAGAAATCAAATTAAATTTAAACATGTTGAATTAGCGGAGTACCAAAGGAAGTTGTTATGCTTCAAATGCAACGATAATTACTTGCTAGTCTGCAAGTGATTATGTGTTGCAAATAAAGTTTTCAACTTGATTAGGTTGGTTTATGATTTTAATGGTGAATATGAGGAGATTGAAGATGAAATCACTGGTGCTAGTGACAGGTATCTCCTTTCCAGTTTCTGCCATCATGGGATTAGTTCAACCATAAATTATAACAACCTAATGCTATTATTAGAAAACAATAATAATAATCTTGATAACTTATTAATGTTGGTAGTGTTCACTGCCTTATTGATGTTTTTATATTCTTTGATGGTTCTTATGGTAAATATCATGTTAAAAGTTGGGGCATCATGCTATTTTAGTAATTTTGGTTGGTGAATTTGGCACAGTGAAGCCTTGCAATTATGTGTATGAGCCTATATCCACAAATAAATTTTGGCATCCATGTATGTTTACAATGCTTGTACATTTTGGATAACAACCAATTATAGTATCCATGATGGTTTGGATGTTCATGGTACCATAAGAGGTGGATCAAGGTTCAATGAGGAAGGCCAAAGCCATTTTTTAAAGGCAACATTCTTGACTAGTGAAGTATTATTTGATTTTGTCTGAATTTTCCTAAGGTGGTCTTTCTTGCATTCAAATATTTTATGGTATGAGAAAGGAGACAGTGAGCTGGCCATGTTATGTTATAGCATGATGCCAAGCATTTTTTATCATTTTTTTAGTTCCTTTTATAATATATGGTGTCTATATGCAAGGCTACCTCATCTTATATATCACCTATTTTGTTATAAATGAATATGCATGTTAGTTGAATAACGATTCTATAATGCGGAATAAATACTTAAAAATAATCGAAAAATAAACTTTAATGCCCAATAAATCATACCTCCAGCCAATGATGCTACTCACACTTAGAATGTATTTTGTATGCAAAGCTTCCGGGCTGCTTCACTATATAGAAAATCTATAGGAGGAAGATGCCTTATGCCTTACAAGCCACAACTGAAACTGCTCAAAGAAAAGCTGAAGGGACTTCCAGGCTCTGCTCACTCTAACTTGATAGTGTAAAACTAAAGGGGATTGAGTTAGTAATCTTGGGGACCAAACAGAAGTATTTATAGCCAAGCTTCCATCAAGATTTTGTTGACTATGTGTCAAGTGTTCCACAGATAATGGTATAGAACTGCAATGAGAGTAATGGACCACTTCAGAAGCTCCCAACAGAAAACTAATTAACTGCAGTTGATTTCCGTAATTTAAGGAAATAACTGCAATTGGTTTCCATAATTTAAGGAAACAACTACAGTTGGTTTCCAGAAATCTGAATCCATAGGGAGAGGAAGCTTAACATTCTCCCACTTGGTCCATACTTCCAATCTTAATGTCTCATCTTAAAAACCATTGATAATCTGTATTAAGTAATAGATACATGAATCATGGTGATAAGTCCTCTAATGACGAGTATTATCTTCCATGTATTACTATGTATTTATTTCTATTAAAATTTATGTGGCAACAATTTCTTAATGAATAAACACTATGTTTATTCTTGGTCCTACACAGATGAATTCTCTCAAATCAAATTAAGTTGCACATAAATATGAGAAAAACATCACAATAATTAATAATTTCATTAAAAATAACATTGTTCATACAATGAGAAACTACATAATGGAACCAAGTCCCATATTCATTACATGATCCTTTAATTTAAATGTTGGCATGCCCTTAGTCAAAGGATCAGCAATCATCAACTCAGCGCTAACGTGCTCAATGACCACTTTCTTTTCTTTAACACGTTCCCTTATATCTAAATACTTAATGTCGATGTGTTTATTTCTATTCCCACTTTTGTTGTTCTTAGCCATAAAAACAACAGCTAAATTTTCGCAATATATTCTCAATGGCTTAGAGATAGAATCCATAATTCTAAGCCCAGAAATGAAACTCTTAAGCCATACATCATATAAAATAGCCTCAAAACAGGTGATGAACTCGACTTCCATAGTGGAAGTGGCAATCAAGGTCTGCTTGGCACTCCTCCATGATACATCTCCACCGGCCATCATAAAAATGTATCCTGATGTTGATTTGCATGAATCAACTCATCCAGCAAAGTCAGAATCTGAGTAGCCAATTAATTCCAAATTTTATGTCCGTCTATACATAAGCATGTATTTTTTGGTTCCTTGAAGGTACCTCATTACTTTCTTTGCAGCTCTCTAGTGGTCTAAACCCGGATCACTCGGATATCATCCCAACATTCCCACAACAAATGCAATGTCAGGTCTTGTGCAGACCTGAGCATACATTAGGCTTCCGACAGCAGAAGCATATGGAATGTTCTTCATTTGTTCCCTTTCAAAATCATTCTTCGGGCATTGGTTCAAATTGAACCTATCACCCTTCACAATGGGAGCAACACTTGGTGAACAATCCTTCCTCCGAAATCTCTCTAAAATTTTATTAATATAGGTTTCCTAAGACAGACCCAAGATGCTTCGAAATATGTCTCTATGGATATTAATGCCAATGACATAAGATGCCTCACCCATATCCTTCATATCAAAATTTTTAGAGAGGAATTGTTTCACTTCATGTAGCAAACCCTTATCATTGGTTGCTAGCAAAATGTCATCCACATATGAAACAAGAAAACAGATTTTACTCCCACTGACTTTCAGGTATATACATCGATCCATAATTTTTTCTACAAAACTGAAAGAAGAAATTACATTATGGAATTTCAAATACCATTGGCGGGATGCTTGTTTTAATCTGTATAATGATTTCTTGAGCTTGAAAACCAATTGTTCACCATCACTAGAGGAGAATCCTTCAAGTTGTTTCATCTAAACCTCCTCCTCTAGATCTCTATTGAGAAATTTCGTTTTCACATCCATTTGTTGCAAATCCAAGTCAAAATGGGCTACTAATGCCATAATAATGTGCAAGGAATATTTCTTAGATACAGGAGAGAAATTCTTCGTGTAATCGATTCCTTATTTCTGAGTGAATCCCTTTGCAACAAGTCTTGCCTTGTATCTCTCAATGTTTCCCAATGAGTCTTTCTTTGTGTTCAAGACCCATTTACATCCAATGGCTTTTGCACCATTAGGAAACTCAACAAGATCCTAGACTTTGTTACTCTTTATAGAATTCATCTCTTCCTTCATGGCATCGTACCATAATTCTAATTCTTTGCAGCTCATGGCTTGTGCAAAAGACTCGGGATCATTTTCAACTCCAATGTTGTAGTCAGATTCTTGCAGATACACAAGATAATCATCAGGAATTGATGATCTCTTTGGTCTAGTATATCTTCTTAATGTTGTACCACCATCTTCCTGAGAAGTATGTGGTTCAACTCGTTGTTCAAAAATTATTGGCAATTCTTGAACTATCTGATCTACTGGAATGTCGTTAGCATCTTGTGGAACTTCAAAAAATGGTTGTTCAACACCAGTTTGTACTTGAGGGGTGTTGTGAACAATAACCAATCTATCACTTGAGGTGGAAGGTTGAGATTCTGAATGATCCTTCTTAGAAACTATGTTCCTAGTTTGATCGCTCCCACTAATCAAGTCATTTTCAAGAAACTTTGCATTTCTTGATTCCACAATCCTAGTGTTGCGAGATGGATAGTAAAATCTGTAACCTTTAGACCTTTCAGCATATCCAATGAAATACCCACTAATGGTCCTTGGGTCCAGCTTCTTCTCTTGTGGATTATATATTCTCACTTCAGACGGGCATCCCCAAACGCGCATATGTCTTAAACTCGGTTTACAACCTTTCCATAATTCAGATGGCGTTTTAGGAACAGCCTTGGTTGGAACTCGGTTTAATATATACACTGTCGTCTTAAGTGCTTCAGTCCACAAGGATTTAGGAAGATTGGAGCTGCTAAGCATACTCCGCACCATGTCCAATAATGTTCGGTTTCTTCTTTCTGCCACACCATTTTGGTTGGGTGAACCAGGCATGGTGTATTGGGCAACAATCCCATGCTCTTGAATAAATTTTGCGAATGGCCCAAGTGCTTGTTCATCTTCTGTGTATCTACCATAATAGTCTCCACCTCTATCTAATCTCACAATTTTAATTTTCTTGAGGCATTGTTTCTCTACTTCAGCCTTAAAGATATTAAAGGCATCTAATGCTTTTCTCTTTTAATGAAGCATGTAGAGATAAATATATCGTGAGTAATCATATATAAAAGAGATGAATTATCTCTAACCATGTGAGTCCATGTCTGGACTACATATATCAGTATGTATGATCTCTAATATGTCCGAACTCCTATTGGCACCTTTCTTTGACTTGTTGGTCTGCTTTCCATTTATGCAGTCCACACAAGTCTCAAAATCAGTAAAATCTAGAGTATTAAGTACCCCTTTATTTACCAATCTTTTAATTCTTTCTATGGAGATATGACCTAGTCTCCGGTGCCATAATTTAGAGGAATTTTCATTAATAACACATCTTTTAGTGCCAGTGTGAACATGCATTGAATCATCAGTGAAATTGTTTTGTAAATTAATGCAGTAAATACCATTAGACAAAATACCATTCCCAACACAATCAGATTTATAAAATAAATTGAAGAATGTTTCTGAAAAGTTAAAGGAATATCCAAAAGGTACAAGCCTTGAAACTGAACTCAAGTTTCTAGAAAAACTTGGTACATAAAAGGTCTTTTCTAATTCTAAAACAAAGCCACTACTTAAAGTTAAATAGCATGTTCCTATAGCTTCCACATGTGAGCCCATATTGTTTCCTGATAAGATGATTTGATCACTGCCCACTGGCTTCCTTAGGTTTTGCAAACCCTAAAAGGAATTCGAAATGTGAATTGTTGATCCAGAATCAATCCACCAGGTGTTAATATTGACATTAACCATATTAGATTCATAACAAACAAATGAGATTGGATTACCTTTGTCCGCAAACCATTTCTGAAATTTGGCGCATTCCTTCTTCATGTGTCCCTTCTTTTTACAGAAGAAACACTTGGAATCCTTCTTGATATCGGCTTGGGGAGGTATTTTACCTTTCCCTTTCCAATTGGCTTGAGATTTTCCCTTTCCTCGCGTTGCCAGCATTACACTTTCTTCCATTTTCATCACCAATCTCTCTTCCTCTTGAACACACATGGTCATAAGTTCATTAATTAACCATTTATCCTTATGTGTGTTGTATGAGATTTTGAAGGGTCCGTATTGGTGCGGAAGGGTGTTCAGGATGTAGTGCACCAGGAAAGACTCTGATATTTCAACCTCGAGTTTCTTCAATTGAGCCACAGTGTCCCTCATTTGCATGATGTGCTCACACACACCTTTCACACTAGTGAGCCTTAGGGATGAGAACTTCATGATTAGGGTGCTTGCTAGTGCCTTGTTTGAAGTGACGAATTGATCATCAATGGCTTTCAGCAAGTCTTGGACCTTTTCATGCTGATCAATGGAACCACGAATACCAGCTGAAATTTTAGTCTTAATGAACATCATGCTCAGGTGATTAGATCGTTCCCATCGTTCATAAAGCGTGATGTCCGATGCAGTTCTAGTATTAGTGAGTTTCGGTGGTTCATCTTTCCTAATAGCATAGTTTATGTCCATCCACACCAAATGAAGGAGAACTCTCTCCTTCCAGACCTTATAGTTATCTCCCTTAAGTTCAGGGATATCAGAACGAATTTCAGAGAAATTTTCAGGTTGTACAACTGCATAAAATTAAAAATCACATGTTTATGTTAAAATTGAGGCATAAATAAAATTTCATGCTTTACCAATGTAAATCATGCTTTAAAATTGAATCTAATGACATAAAAATTGTCTGTGGACTAAATTTTCAATTCATGCAGATTCAGTTATTCTTTATGATAGAATTTATCAAATTATTCACTTAATTCATAATTTTAAGGGTATATTATGATTGTAATTTGATATAAATTCTATCTTAGTTTTAAACTTTATGATAAAACTATTAATTCATAACTCCTGTGGGTAATTTATGAATATTTTATCCTAATTAATTACATAAATATAACAAAAATTCCTATGGGATAAAATTTATTATATTTATTATAATTAATTACAATTAATGTCTAAATATTCTTTATGTGATCCTAATCAATCATAGTATATAATTTTATTTAATTAGAGATGTTGTGGCTATTCTCTATTCAATTAAAATTATATGGATCACTAGACATTATTTACATAAAAATTAACTTGTTATGAGAATAATGATAATTTGCATAAATAAAACTATAATATTCATGCATAACATTTAACGATGGGTCTCGTATACTCATCCAAAATAGCATGTTTTAATTAAAGCATAAATCAAAAAGTCATGCAAATTAAATTGCACAACAATTATCCAAATTGCATATAATTAAACTAAATAAATATTATAAGCATAAAAATTGAGCAAAAATTAGACATATTTCCAAATAAATGCTTTAATTCAGAAAATTCTCAAAATATGACATTTAGCCAAACATGTCTATAATCACCAAGGCAGAGATAAAAATTGCTCTGATACCAAATGTTAGCTGAATAACGATTCTATAATGCGGAATAAATACTTTTAAAAAATCAAAAAATAAACTTTAATGCCCAATAAATCATACCTCCAGCCATTGATGCTACTCACACTCGGAATGTATTTTGTATGCAAAGCTTCCAGGCTGCTTCACTATATAGAAAATCTGTAGGAGGAAGATGCCTTATGCCTTACACGCCACAACTGAAACTACTCAAAGAAAATCTGAAGGGACTTCCAGGCTCTACTCACTCTAACTTGATGGTGTAAAACTGAAGGGGATTGAGTTAGTAAGCTTGGGGACCAAACATAAGTATTTATAGCCAAGCTTCCATAAAGCTTTTGTTGACTGTGTGTCAAGTGTTCCACAAATAATGGTAGAGAACTGCAGTGGGAGTAATGGACCACTTCATAAGCTCCTAACAAGAAATTAATTAACTGCAGTTGATTTCCGTAATTAAGGAAATAACTGCAGTTGGTTTCCATAATTTAAGGAAACAACTGCAGTTGGTTTCCAGAAATATGAATCCGTTGGGAGAGGGAGCTTAACAATGCATTGTCACATGCAGTGAAAATTCGGTCTACTTGTTATAGTTTGGAGTTTTATTACTTCAAAGTATAGGCAATCATCCAGTGACTCTAAACTTGTATCTATTCAACTTTTACAGGTGGTTTTTTGGATATACTTCATGTGATGCTTATGGTAGGATTTTTATAAAAGGAAAATATTTTCCAATTTGTTTAAAGGAAAGTCATTAAATCCCTAGGTTCTCCCTTTTACTTTACATGGAATGTTGTTTACCTTTTTATAGTCAGAGCTTTTTCAGTTGTGCAACCTATCAACTAAAATTTTCCATTTGTACTTACATTGTTACCTAATTCCTCTGCATAGAATTCTCATTTTTTCTTAAATTGATATGTAATTCGTCAGTGAGTTTGTAATAGTTGGCAGGGGTAGATGAAGAAATCTTCCAATGGTTGATGAGTGGTTGTGGCCTGAGAGATTGTGGTTTATCAGTTCCACCGCAATGTTACTTCCCTGACCTATCATACTGAATTTGGTGTGCTGACCTGTCAAGCCATGGCCTTTTGGTCATACAGTATGTATGGGCCATGTTATAAGGGCTAAACTGGACCAGCCGGTCCAGACTGGTCCGACCGTTTTGAGGCAAAAACCGGTTCGAACCGGTGACTTGAATCCTTTTTTTCTGGTTTGATACGGTAAAGCCACATACAACATAGCAAGTGGGGCTTATTTTTATTTTTTTCTTTTAATGTTTTTTTTGCACATTAGTATCCACTTTAGTAATTAGAATTATTATATGTAAAGGGCCTGGGAATTGGTAGGAAACTTAAACAAATAATAGGAAAATGGGAGTAGAAGTTGATAACTTTGAAGTATTAATAAAAGGTAAAATAATAAACAAAATGATCGCAATGGCACATACCAAGAAGAGAAATACCAACAATGGCACAAAAAAAGGATCCATGTAATATGTGAATCACAAAATAAGCTTAATTAGGGTGTGATGTATCCAAGTTCAATGAAAAAATCCCAGCTCCATATACAACAAGAAGAAGAAACTTTTCTAGCTCTGGCTCTCACAAAAATCTGCCATAGATCCCAACAACTCTAATTGTGTCATTTCCAGTCCTCATAGACTCTGTCTCAGCCAGTGCTAATGTGTAACTTCATTCATCTAGGGCGGTGACTATTGTTCACAGGATTCTTGATAGCATAAGTTTTATAGTTGTGGTAGTTATCCCCCTTAAGCAAGAGACACAAATATTGAAGTTTGCCTCTAACAGTAATTTAGCAGTTCAACTTTGTTATCTCACAATCCTATCCTATTTGTATTATTTCTGTATTGGCATCTCTGCTTGCAGTATCCCAGTTTACTAGTCTTCCACATCAACCTGTAAGTGTCTAGCAATTGAAAATTAAGCCCTAATATTATGGAAGGTTGTAAGAAGGAGAGGATTAATTCATTTTTTTGGAGGGTTTGATGAGAAAATGCATAATGGGGTCAATAACTGGAGGTCCAATTAACTGAGGGCTAGGGGCAGATGTTTTTCTCAGGAAAAACACTAAACGCGACAATACAGAGAAAAAAATTCGTACCCTTGTCTTGGGATGGTTGAGGAAGTGAATGAGGACAAAAAAAGTAATGACATTAGATAAATTTCAAGAAAAAGTAGATTATCTGAGTAACCAAAACCTAATAAGAAAACTCATAGGGTTCTCACCATCTAAAAAAACTCTTAGATTGTAAATATCAACAGAGTGGGCTACAAAGGGTACAATCAATCTATGTTCACTTCAATAGTCTTCTTATGTTGAAACATCCACTTCCCAATATATTTTTCATGGTGAGTGATAACGAATTCTTTTTAGTTTTAGTTGCTCAGAAAAAATGTTGTCATGGGTTGATTGGTTGCTAGTTCCCAAATGGTCAATGGTCTTCACCTTCTTGTCATGTCTTTTTATCATAGCTCCCTTAGGAATAAGAAGGCTTTTATATGAATCTTGCAGGCCTTTACTTTCTCTACTGAAATGACATGTCTGAATATATTTACCCCCTTTAGGGCTTTACTATATCCCTCAAGTGACATTTCCCAAGAAATTGTCACTGTTCAGGGTCTCACGTTATCCCCAAAGAAATTTCCCAACAGCTTGACCTCGTTCCAGATGAAAAAAGGATTTGTTAGTAAACACATACAAAATGAACACAGAATCTGACATAGGCTAGTTATGTTTAACAAAAAATTATAACCCATTGAATAGATAATATTTGGAATTTGTCATGGTTTGAATGTTGAACTAGTTAGTGAAACATTTTTGGGGGAACCAGGGCGAAATTGCTACCAATTCGCACAAGGGATATCCATGGAGGATGTTTCCTCGACATCCCCATTTTCAGGAGGAAATAAGGAAAAATCCCCTGCCTCACTAGCTATAGAGAGAACATGAAAATAAGTCTGGAGTTATTTTGGGACTATGAGTCTCACCGGTTCAATATCTGAAAAACCAAATATGCATTACTCATATCTAACATTAGCCTTATGTTCCAAGTTCAATTAATCAGCTCCTTAATGCTGCCTAAAGGAATTTTTACTAAGAAATGACATAGTAGGAGACAACCTACTATCACATCAAAACCATTAATCGTGGACTGAGGCATATGTAGGTATAGGTTGTTCTTTTTACTTGTAGGAGAAAACCTAGGATACACATTTTCAAGTATAATTGTTGTCGTAGTTATTTGATGCCCCGTTTAAACCTTACCGATGATGTGAGGTCATTTGTAATCAATAATTTAGCATTCCAAAATTTTAAGAAGGCTTCACACAAATCTCATTGTTAAAGTCTTGTTCATCAAAAAAAAATTCCCTAATGGATAAAGTTAATGTACAGATACAGAGTAGCTTTATATTCATCCATGGAAGGAACTATGTAGACAATTGCATGTTTCAAGGAAGTATTTAGTATGTGTATTATATCCAACCTATATGCCATATTTCAAGCCCTTGGCTAAGACATTGGAAGGAAATTCACACCTTACCAGAAATTCACATGGCCACTGTCGTCAGTTAAGCATGGTCTACATTGTACAAAGTAGGGAGGAAGAAGACTTCATGTTTAATGAAATCCATGTGAAAATTGAGTAAGATATTCCTATTATTTTTACCCCTAAGAAATTACTAAAAAATAGACTACAATAGAGCTATGGGAGCATGAACTTATGTTGAAACCCTGAGCTTTTCCAGGTCAAATTCAAATTTATAGATATTTCAAGCACTCGAGAGCCAAAAACCATCTCACATTTATGTTTTATGACTTGCAGCTCTATCTTACTTCATAATTTCTATGGCGTATAAGAACTGAAGAGTTGAAAACTCTGTTACTTTTAAGGTTTAGTTCTAGTCATGAATAGGGTTAGTATACTATGCAATACAAGTTAACTTTTGGAAGACTACATATAAACAAGCCCAAGAGAATTTAAATTTAAACCAATCTCCCAATCATTGAATTTATCTTTTGATATGAAAAAAAAAATATTGTAGATCACATTATCGTAGACAAGTTCACCTTGGATTGCATCAATTTCATTATGGACAAAAGTTATGTCTGTTAGGATGTAGACCCTTCACTTGACATGGTTTACTGCATGTTTAAGCATCAGTTGATCTTGAGAGGACAAACTCAGTTAAATATCAATTCTTTTTCATGTCACAAAGCTTTACAGAAACAATGTTGCATAATGGTTGGGTAGTAAAGATAAAACATTAACAAGAAAATTTATAACTCAAGATAAACAAATCGCTATTGCAGATATCTTGCAATTCGGCTTTTGCTACAAACAAAAATTTGAGAAACAAGATATATTTTATTTCACCATACTATTTGTTGTCAAAAATGCATAGGCACAGGTTATTACATTTGGAACTTCATTTTATATAATTGAAGCCTTCATTACACACCACACAAAAACATCATAAATCGGGGACTACATACTAACTCAAAGGCACAAATAGTTACATTGCTAAATTGCAATGTCCAAGAGGAACACAATACCCACATTAAAATTTGAAAAAAAAAACCACTAAAGGAAGCACAACTAGCAAGCATTTTTTATAATGCGAGGGGTTTAGATCGATTTCTAGGTCCTTGTTTTTCCATATTAGAACAAACAGTGAATTTGTACATTATTTCAATCTAGGGGGGTGTATAAATACCCATTTAGAGGGTTTGTCAAGTGAAGAAAAAACCTATCTTCAATGTGGTTTAGGTTTGAAATATTTGACACTAGTTTGTGTGCAAGCATGTATACCTTGAAGAAAAAATGTTTTGAAACATTAATTTACAAAATTTGTTCTTGCAACTGACCGATTTGTTGACTTAGGTGGACAAAATAGAAGCTTCCCCAAACCATTATAATTCTTTTATATTGGTAGGATGGAACTTCTGTCTCAGTGATACCAAAGGGTTTTTTTTACTGTTGTCCTCTCCAGTAAGAAAGAGAGGCAAGAAATTTGATGGAGGCCCATATTTTCTAAATGCCATGGGACTCTTCATTCACAATTTGAAAGATAATTTTGATTGCAACTGAAGTATCTCCAAAATTAACCACCAGTGTAGGTAAGAAATTCCATTTGGAATTTTCTTGCGAACATATTTTGGAAGGATGTAAACTTGCTGGGAAGATTTCTGATCCTTAGAGATGAAAAGGGACAAAAGAATGACAAACACATATGCCTGGTTTTCTGTTTATTTATATATATCTAAATGAATAAAGTATGTGACATACAAGTTTATTTCTATTAAACCCTTGGTCTAATAAGGAATACAAGGAATCTCAGGCAACATACAGAAAAGAAAACAAGAATGATAACCTCGCTGCATAAAAGATGCTCATAAAGAAAAATAGATCACATTTGTTATATTCAGCAAGAAAAGTTGCTAAAGATGGAAAGGAAAAACCCTAGAGCCACTAGGAAAAAATTGTAGGTGAGGAAACCAGGGTAGTAAATGAATATAACACCAAAACAATGGTTGTACCACACAAAAACCATTTACAAGTATTAGGAACCCATCCTTGAGGAAATTCCACCAAAAACCAACTAGAAGGGGATAGTTTTGAAAGTCACATGTGAAGGTTTATATGCAATCATATCATTGATGTTTGTATGAAGCTAAACTATGAGAGGCATTTTTGGTCCTCCATAATTTTGAATTAAAATAAAAAAACTCTTGGAAAGATGATAAAAGTTTATTTTGACACCTCAAACAAGAATATATATGTGCGGTGCGGATCCTCTAGCTTCTACAAGAACATATCTGCAAAATTGATGAAGACACCTATGTTCTTCACATCTGTAGATTTACACACCTTGTTCTAGCCCATAGGTAAGTCCAATAATACCTCTCAAGATCCGAAAAATTGTTATTAGAAACTAAGAAATACATTCTGCCACACAGCATTATAATTGGAGGAAACAAGAGATATTTAACACCTAATTCTAGTAGATCATAAATGAACATGAATACACAACATGCGGCATCATAAAACCCACTACACAATGCATAGGAATCTTGCTTCATGGTCTTGCTACCATTTATCTTCTTTCCATTCGGTTCCAAAATCCATTCCTATATCCTCATGATTAACAGACCTAGCAGCTCCCATAAATGGGTCAATACTTTGGATGTGTGTCATGTTGTACTACCCCTACATCGAGCACAAATATATATAGACCCAGTTCTAAGATGCACTTACGAGTTTTTGAAGCTTGAAGTTGCATATATCCTCAAGCTTAGGAACCCCCAGGTCAAGATCAAACCAGAATCTAGATGGGTGTGTGTGAATGTCATATTCATGCAATCAATGCATTGTCTATATTTAATGTCCTATCACGTGGACATACAAACAATAAAATTCCCACCCATGTCCAGGCTATTAGTATGGACCTCTACTATTTCTCAGTGCAACTAAGGTGGATGTGATCCAATTTCCATCTCTCCAAAAGTACATAGTAAGCATTACATAAAATAAGCTTTACCAGTATCCCTGAAAGGAAAGACTACCACGGACATTGTGGCATAAACATATATATGTAAAAAGGTTGGAGCTTCAACAGAAAGGATCCAGATTTTCATTAGGAATAGAATCTATTCAGTAGAGGTTGAATGGGGCTCCAAATTACTCATTGAAATTCTAGTAGGCAAATATATGGGAAACTAAAGTGATTAGTTTATAAAAAATAGGATAACCTAACTTGAACAAGCTAAGGCTAGGATGAACATCTCTTTTGGACATAGTAGAATGTCAACCAATAAAATTGTATATTGGATACTTAGTAAAGCCATTGAGAGAGAGAACCTTAAAATTATTAGAGATGATAAAAATCATTCAAGCGACATTGGTGGGAGATACAACTAGTCATCCTCTCCAATTCATATTAAGCCATGAATTATAAACTCCATCCATCCCTTCCTCACTCCTCAAACTTTATGAGAGAATGAATCTACCGGTAATTATTCAAATTCTATTATCCAAAATCAGGTGAATGTCACTTGACGTAAAAGAATTGAGGGGTTTTCAAGAAAAAAAATCCATACCACCCTATGTATTCTCACGATCCATAATTTATTACCAAATCCTATAAGAAATAGGTATCATCTCATGGAGAAATTTTATCCACCCTCATTCTTCTGTCTAAGTATGAGCTCTAGGAGAATGATGAAAACTTCCTCTCATCACCTTCACAGTGGTAGATCGAAAAACCAACCTACCCTAATGTTGGGTTAGTTAAAGGAGTAAAATAGATTATGGGTAGATTATAGAGATGTAGGGCCATGCTTAGATGCTATGGAGAAGTAGATGAAGAATGCAATCATGTCATTGATGTTTGTATGAAGCTAAACTATGAGAGAAATTTGTGGTCCTCCAGAATTTGGAATTAAAGTAAAAAAATACTTTGAAAGATGATAAAAGTTGATGTTGACACCTCAAACAGGAATATATATATATATATTCCAACCTTCCATTCTCTTGAAATTTAGGAAAATCCTATACATATTCCATACACTCATACCCATGTCTCTGACATTCCCTCATTCCAGAAACTTGTACATCTTAGATTATGGCCCATTTCCATATTGGAAAGACAACCACCCAAAAATCCGTCACTGGAATGAGGTCACTAACAAATCTAGAATGGTTAGGAGCAAGGGGTGTTTTTCCTTTTTTGGGGGGATGGGATAGGGTGGTGCCATTGAAGTGAACTTCCATATACCCATGAAGTGAACTGCCATAGACAATATGAAAGAAGTCCAATGCAGCAGTCAAATCAGCTCGTATTTCCTCAATTTTTGTGCCACCAAATTTGGCCTCCCAAAAACTCAATATGACCCAAAGATCAAAATCAAACAGTCAAGGTTGACCCAAATTCAACGTTGATCAATGCTACACATAATACCCTTAACACAGTCTGAAATTTCTAACTTCTCTTTCACACGTGCGGAGGAGAGAGAAAGTCTCCTAAGGCTGCATGAACCAATCAGATGGAGAGAGAATGTGTGAGATGAGATGATGTCCAAATGAGGTTTTAGTATCTCCCTTTTATATCCATCAATGAGGGTGTGTGACACATCTTTTGGGGCTTGTGAGCCTACATTACAATTCTAGCCAACTTTGACAAATTGCACATGTGTGGAAAATAAATTCAAAATCCAACTTCTGCTTATCCAAACAAGATGATCTTTGGATCAATCTTGCACCTCTCCAAAAAAGGAATCCAACAAAAATATCATCTTTTTCATATGAGAAGTGTAACATGGAGTTTGAACCTAGTTGCAAAATTTAACACAAATGGAGGTCAAATCTATGTGTCTAACTATGAAGAGTTGAGAAAGCTTATATTAAGATAAATTCATGATGTTCCATATGAAAGAAGATCAAGTTACAAAAATACCATCGTTACCAAAATACCATCGTTATAATGACAAAACAATATTGAACATATAAAAATATGTGACCAAGTGCCTCAAGTATCAGAGGGTTATGGCAAGGAAATAGCATCCAGCAACATGGTTGTTGCCTTTGCCAAATCCAAATGGAAATTAAAAGTAGTCATAATTGATTTCATCACAGGAACACCCAAAACAATGAAAAACCATTATTTTATCATAGTGATGGTATTGCGGTGGATATGTTGATGAAGCGACACAATTCATTCTAGTGCAGTCTATCCACAAGGTAGGAAGTGATGAGAATTTGTAGTGTTCCTAATGCAATTGTATTGACTAGAGACACAAATGTAGATCGAACCTCAAGAAGAGTTTTATCTTTGGTTTGTGAAAATATTGGAATCTCACCATAGTGTATTAGCTACAAATAGATGGATGACAAAAAAATGGGTGACATGTATCCTTAGGATGAGTTCGTTTGAAACCCTAGTTTACAAAAGATAAAATACTGCAATAAGTTGGCCCAATCCAACATATGGCATTACACGTATGCTAAAATTTGCTTGGCATGATGGATGAGTGGTTTGAAAAAATTAATCGAAATTTGAAGGCATGCCATGAAGGGAAAACAAGTGTTGATTGATTAAGAAAATCCAACAAAGAATAAAAAATGGGTGACCTTGTATTTCTTAGGTTAAGCATAAGAAAAATTCTTTGATAACGGGGAGTTGTGCCAAGCTAGCTCCATGATACTGGAAGCCCTTTAAGTTTCTTCAAAGCATAGATCCAATTGCATAGAGTTGCATTGTTTACTAAAATAGACCACATAATGTTTTTGTGTTTCTCTACTTAGGAAGAATGTGAAAGACATGAAACCCTAATCATGTGATTGATTACACTATCATTCAATTGAAAATATATGAAGAGTTCCACACCAACCCTTCATGCATTCCCAAAGAGAAGATGACTATGCTCTAGAATTTAGAGACAAGCATGTCAAATTCCAAGAGTTCTATACCAGTCCTTCATGCATTCCCAAAAATAAGATGATTATGCTCTAGAATTTAGCAACAAACATGTCAGGGTCCAATGCAATAAATTTGTATTGAATGAAACAACGAGGAGGAAGGGGAATTCCATGAGTACAAAGTACACATTCTTGTTCAAGTTATGAAGGTCACACCAAGGCCAATGTTATCCCAATGGGAGGTGAATGTAGCACATGCTTTGAGAACCTTCTTTGCATGTGGATCTTGTTAACCCAAGTAGCACTTCTTTCTACTTAAGGGTTAAGAATCAAGATCCAATGATAATAAGTCACACCGATCTCTTTCTAGGTATAAGATCCAATGAGACTCAATCATGCCAATCTCTTTCTAGGCATTTCCTAGCATAACCATTGATTAAAGGACCTTTGTTGGTGTGTGCAATAATTATTTTTGGTGTCTACAAGTAATTATTGTTGGTGTGTGAAGTAATTATTGCTGGTGTTTGCAAGTAATTATTGTTGGTGTGTGCAGTTGTTCATAGTGATTTCTGTGTGTACAAAATTAAAGGCACTAAAATTGGTTGTGGTTCCACTATAAGCATAACAATTTGTTGATTTTGTTTGAAAGAATAGACAAAAATAGTTTCATTTTCCCTCTTGTAAAAACCATGCATTATATAATTTCAATATATTTTACTTCAGCAAGAATTTTACAATAGCTATTAATAGATGAAAGTTAAGGACATGTTTGGGACAATATCTGAACCACTTTTCCCTTTAATAGATTATCACCCTGTAACTGAATGTTATAAAAGGTCCTAGCACTAATCCCCCTTGGGTTCCAAATATCTGATCGAGTTGAATTATAACTTTTGGTCATTTTAATTTCAAACTTCGAACATGTAAAGTGAATTTTCTATCAACCTATCCCAAAATAAATGTCTAAACTAACCTCCATATTCTTGCAAATCAGAAGTCCATAATGTAAGATTGCCCCTCAGCAATTGAAGTATTTATGTGTTTTCCTTGTATGATTCTTCACTGAGAGTATCAAGCTTTGTAATGGCCTCATCAAATGCTTGTTCTGCCAAGTGACATGCCCTGCAGCAAACCAGCCAAGAAAATAGGTACCACATTGGACAGTTAGAAGAAATTACACTTATGTGCATATTCTACATAGTTGAAACATGCAAATGTAGGCACAAGATTTAACAATTTGTCTTTGTTCTTATCCAAAATATCAAGCAAGGGACCCACCTGGTAGGCATGTCTTCTTACAAGATACTTTCATTTAATTGACTCGAAAGCTTTCTGCATTACTAAGCCCAAGAAGGTAGTCTAATTTATCATACCTTAAAGTAAGTATCCCATCAGCTTGCTGCTTCGAATATAAAAAGGCCAGTTAGCAGTTTGAATGTTGAACAAATTGAAATTATTCGATGGAACGAAGCATCAATGGCAACATGCCACCCTACCCTTATCTTCCTCCACTTGTGTCTACATTAAGAAACAAAATAATATCTCCCTTTTTGCTCCATTATCGATCCACATAAATTAACAATACATGGTTGGGAAGTTTCATGGAATGTACAGGCTACAGGAATATGGTGCTGAAAAAGGTAAGTGGGGCTCAAAGTCATACCAAGTAGACTCACACAGTCCTTGATAAGCAGAAGATGGCTTGCAACCTACATACGCAAAAATTGATCCTCTAAAATAAAACTCAACTTTGCTACAGTTGTATCCCACATCATTTCCATTAGGGGAGTGGAGATCAATCCTCCAACCATCCTCAAAACGCAGTCTTCGACTATGAAAGACCAAACAATATGAGAAAAGATCACTGATGTCATTCTAGAAATGTTGCAATTATGAGATTTCCTAATCTGAATTAAGTTGCAGCTGACGATTTTTATAGTAGTAATCTTGGAACTGGTCTTCGAACCCAAGACAAGTCTAAATACGGTGTGCCCTAAAAACTAGAGTGATTTTGAATTTCAAAACAAAATCAATATCTTCGGTATCCTCAGTGTCTAAAACATATAACATTGTCAAGTTGAACTTCTTTTTGCCGGCCTCACAACTTCTTTTCTCTCTATTGAGCTGAAGAAGCTGTCCTGATTGCCAACTGACAAATTTCTTCAGCAGTACTAATCTTCATCAGCCATTCATTGAATTCCTTGGTCACTCTTTTATCAATGTGGGATTTGATTTCAGGGATTTTTTTTAGCATTCGTTGGAGTGCCTTTGGCAAGTATCAATGTGGGATTTGATTTCAAGGATCTTGTTTAGCATTTTCTGAAGCCCCTTTGGTGGGAATTCTGGGTGAATGGTGGATTTTTTTAAGCGGGAATTGGAACTATTCTTAAATAAAACCTAAAAACTAAAAAATAATTATATATATTATTAAATTAAAAATTTAATATAAATAAATAATATATTAAATTGTATATAAATGATTAAATATGTAAAATTTACAAACATGATTAATAGTCTTATGAAGTGATATTTATGGGTGAAGAGTATAACTTTCTTGAAATTATAGTTATTTATGTGGTTATTCTTTCTTATATATTGAGAAAAATTAAAAGACTCAAAATTAAAATTATGTGGTTTTTTCTTGTTTTAATATAACTATAAAAAGGTATGATAACATGCCTCTTCTTAAGGTTTGACAATTTTTTTTTTTGGCTAAGCTTCCACTTATCACAATGGCCAATAGCCCGGATTTAGCATTATGAGGGGTTATGATCAATGGAGGAATTTATATTGGGGCTTTTATCTTTACTATTATTTGCACAACATTACCATATTGTGCACACTATGAATAACTCTCTAGGTTTTTACCAATAGACATGAAAAGGGCCTTAGACTTGGAATATAGGCACCATTATTATTTTTGCATGATAATAATTAGTATGAGGGAAGGAGAAAAATGCATTTATTTCTAAAATGAAGCTTCTCATGCTCAAGGGCCATGAATTTAGCATTGAACTACCACATAGATCCTCTCTAAATAATCTTAGGAATATGTGATATATCAACTACAATAGGAATTTTTTCACACCATGTATAGGATTTAAGGAATGTACCATGGGTAGGGGAGGTAAACAATTTGGCATTATGCCTTACAAGAATCTTTTTAGTGTCAAGGCCAATAAGCTAGACTTAAAAACCACCTAGATCTTCTTTAATGAATATTTGGTCTTAATTTGGGATATGGGCACCATATGATTATTTCTCACCACATATGAGAGTTAGTGTTTATGTTATGGTTAACAGAGGAAGGCCTTAGTCCTTAAATTAATCTTTCTCATGCTCAATTTCCATGAACAAGACCTCTAGCTCGGAATATGGCCATTTAATATGTTTTTCATAATAAGAATGGGTTTTGTGGCCTTTACTATGGCCAAAGAAGGACACTAAGGCAAAGGGACCACAATTAAAAATTACTAACATAAATGACTAATTCATATACTTTTTGTACTTATTATTTGTTCATATTTCTATTCTTGGACTATAATAGTCATTTACGTTAATCATTATTAAATTTTTCATTTATTATCTAGTCATATATTTTAATCCTAGACTAAATTAGTCATTTAAGTTAGTCGCTTTTAGTTTAGCCACTTGTTATCTAGTCGTATATTTTATCCCTAGACTAAATTAGTCATTTAAGTTAGTCATTTTTAATTCAGTCACTTAAAATTGCTCAAATTTAGTAGTAATTCACTTGAAATCATTGTGGTGACTAAGTTTTTTAGTCACCTAGTCACTAATTTCATCGTTTTCTACTAGTATTGGTGTTTCAACTTCCCAGGGACGTAACTTTGGCATACGATCTCCATTTGACGTGCTCAATAGATTGTTAGAAGGATCTATTCGAGGACTACAATTTTTGAGTGAGAAACATCCATATATAGCCCCATGTTGCTCCTATATTTTCCAAAAAACTTCGTTTAGGGCCTCAAAACGGCTCTGGAAGTTCAAGACCCGAAAAATTGCTAGAAATAGTAAGTTGTGCTGAAACTTAAAAATGGAAAGAACTAATGGTGCAAGTCCAAATGGAATAGGTGGGTGGCCACCAATATCCACCTAGATCATTAGGGCCGCAAAACGACTCCAGGAGTGCAGGACCCGAAAACCTGCTAAAAATAGTAAGTTGTGTTGAAAGTGAAAGGTCAAAAGAATTGATGGTGCGGGTCCAAATGGAATAGGTGGGTGGCCACCGATATCCACCTAGATCAACATGCCTCACCAAACACCGTGAACTCGAATTTCATGAGCTAACTAAGTTTATCACACTTATTTAACTATTACAAGTGATTATGAGATAAGATTGCAATTTATTGTCCAATTTATTTAAGGGATAAATAAATTTGACACATATTTCTTTCAATTTAATTAAGAAATAATTAAATCAAAATCCTCCATGGTAGCCATTTTCTAGATGTTGTTTCTGAATTCCAATTTCACTGTTTCTTGTTGCAAATTTCAACACTCCCTCTCAACAAGAAAGGAATCAATCTATCCTGATCCAGCACCTTTGGAATGTTCTTGCATGCAACAATTTTGAAACTGAATAGCCTCCAAATAACTGAATCAATATAATGCATTTGTCATCAAAGTCTTCTGAGTGCTACTAGCTATTGCACATGTCTACTAGACTCTTTGCGCTACTAACATATGCATCCATGCACTCTGCACTGCTACTAACTCTAATCTGCGCTCTAGTATCTGACACCTATCACTTTGATTTTTGTCTTCCTGGCATCTGAATGCATACTGTGGAGATTTTTAATTCAACAACTCAAAACTCACACCACATAAATCTTCAAACTATTATTGCATCAATATAACCGATCCATCCTGCTACTGTTGTACTGTGGGCTCCTCGTAGCCAAGTTTTATCCATGAGACACACCATATCAATGAACCCTGCCCAAATTTCTTCTCGGGATTAATTTTGCATATCACCCCACCTCACATCTGGAGGTATAGTTGCATGTATTCCCTCTGCCTTCCTACCTTGAAATTTACCCCTCCTGGAGGTCTATGCTTGAGTGGACTCTTCCACTTGATCTCCTCTCTGCTTCTCCAATTGTGGCTTCTCCACAACCTTCTAAGACTGCTTATGAGGCTGCATGTTGAGAGATAATTTCTCCCTCTCAACCACCAAGTCATTAACCACTGAATTTCTCCTCAAAGCCTTGCATGCATCCTCAACCTCGAGAGCATACAGGTTCTTGACTCTTGTACCGATATGCTTCACATGTCCCGTGGCTATGTGTTTAAGGAAAAATTTTCCTTTTCTAAACATCACTTCATAACCACGGTATTCCAATACTGCTACGGAGACAAGATTCTTCCTTAGGCATGGAACATACAAAACATATGCTAGTCTGAGATGGGAGCCATTCTCCCTCTAAAATGTAATTGTACCTATGCCAGTCGTCCTATACCTCCCATCATCTCCAAACTCTATGTTTTGTTGGAGTTCCTTCTCCTCCAAGTCAGTGAAGAGATCTCTATTCCACGTCATATGGAACGAGGCATCGCTGTCTAAATACCACACGCATCCCATTACACTGCTGGCCATTCATGCAATGAGAGTAAAATCAATCTCGAACTGTGAAGCCAATGCTTCACCTGCTGCAACTGCAGGCTCCTTCTTGCTTACCTTCTTCTATGGAAAATTTGTAGCATAGTGCCCATGTTCATGACAATGAAAACATCTGATCTTGGACAAGTATTTCTTACTCACTTCGCCTTGGTATTTCTTTCCCTTGGCCTTATTTTCCTTACCGACTAAGGCACATTCTTCCTTGTCATTAGTCTTGGATTAGGATCCATCCCTGGTATTCTGCCTGGATTCTTCTTATACCAAATCCGAACAAAGTCGCTCCCATTCTGGTAACTTCTCCCTCCCATTCACCGAGTCTTGGTAACTATGCCAGCTTTTGGGAAGGCCTAGAAGTACTAGGCTCACCAATTCATCATCTACTATGGTTACACCAACACTTCCAAGATCATCTCGACATTGATTGAACTTCACCAAGTATGTTGGTACCGTCTCGCCCTCCTCCTTCTTGATTTTCTTGAGCTTGTCCTTCAGTGCCAACTTCCTTTGGTCACTGTTGTTCTGAAACAGGTCTTTCAAGGTCTTCCACATACCATATGGAGTCACATTTCCATGGAGACTTGAGACAATGTGATCTCGAACTCCCTCTAATAAGATCCTCCTCGCTCTTGCTACCTTCTTTTGCTAAGCATCAAGAATAGCAGTGTCTGCTGCTTCAGGCTTAGGAATATCATTATCAATGAATTATTTCAACTCGTTGTCCTCCAAAACTGACTCCATTTTTTATTCCCATGTGATATAATTAGAACTTCCCTCAAGTGCATATTCCAAGCTTAATCCATTGAATGCCATCTTGATCCGCTTGTCACTCCAAAGAAAGTATCTGCAAGTTTGAATATTGTTCAACACAAACTCAATTTCTTCTCCACTATTGTGATTCTTGGAACTCTGATACCATGTAGAAATGATACAAACAATATGTATACCAATGGATTCAATCTGATCATGTGATATGCTAAATCAAGATACTGAATCCTTCTACAAATTAATTGCGGAAAATAAACACAATTTCACAAACACACCAAGTAAAAGAAAGAAGAAAACCAATCCACAACACGGATATTTTCTTGGGGAAAGAAACCTGCTCAAAACCCCTCTATCTCTATTGTATAATGAACCAAGGAATCATGAAACAATACAATGCACTCTTCTCACAAGATTCTGTTGCACTCTACCAACTGTCTCACACTGATCCAGACAAAATTGGGGTAGTGCTTAGCGAATTCTCAGCCTCTTCTTAGTCTTCCTTTCTTACACAATCCCTAGGAAATTAATCCCTATTAAATAGGATAATTAGCCTTCCTTGACTGTGCAATACATCATGGGCATCCTATGGTGTATATAATTACGCCCAAGCAATTTTCTATAAATACAACTGATAGATAACTTCCCTTTAACCTCTGTCTCAACTAGGTCTTCATCAAGACTGACATGCATGCAGCTATTAATAGTAAATCATCAGTCACTTGAGAGATCACTGCATGTGAATTAAATATGATTTTATTCACTTGACCTCTCACTAGTGCAACAATCAATTGCAACTAATTAAACTGATTTTAACTCAATTAATTGAGTTAATTGATTTCTCATGCATTAAACTAATACACTAATTGCAACTTGGACTCTAAAACAAATAGAATCACTCTACATGCCTCACCAAACACCCTCAACTCGAATTTCATGAGCTAACTGAGTCTATCACACTCAGTTAACTATTACAAGTGATTATGAGATAAGATTACAATTTATTGTCCAATTTATTTAAGGGATAAAGAATTTTGACACATATTTCTTTCAATTTAGTTAAGAGATCATTAATTCAAAAGCCTCCATGGTAGCCATTTCTGGATGCCATTTTCTGGATGTTGTTTCCGCATGCCAATTTCACTGTTTCTTGTTGCAAATTTCAACAGAAGTGAAGTCAAATAATTAGATTTTAGATTTCTGAAATTTACAATAATTGACAATAGATAGGAACCAAGTCAAACAATTGACTTTAAGTTCAGAAATATTATGAAATCTACAATACAGATCAGGATGATTTCCCATACATATGAGAGGTACATTAATGTATCACACTATACTAAAAAAAATTTATGCCTGAATCTACCTGTTATACATTTTGGACCATTTTAGGCATATTTTTTCTAGTGGAATTTGCACAAAATTAGGAATGGATTTATTGGAACCATAAGTTTTAAGTTTTTTGAAGTCTCCACAATTCTATTGCCCTAAGAATTTTTCAAGGTGTTGAATCCACATATATAATCAAAAACTCATTTTAAACAACAAAAAATCATGATTTCACCAAAAATTGTTTCACTCAATTATGCCAAAAAATCCAAACCTAGAACAGTTATATACAATCATTTTTTTTATTACATACTACATAGAATCATATTCTCATATGCTAATATTAATATGATTTAGAGAAATCTTTCAATCTTTTGCACTTATAAATTTATTTACTGAGTTATTCACTTACTTTTTAATTATCTATCCTGTAAATTTCTGGATAATTATCTTCACTGTAATTTTTTATAGAATCAACAAATTTAAAAAAAACATATATATAACATTCAGAAAACATTGTTGACGTAGGGATTGTTTTCATATACATTTAAGAAAAGAAAACACTATTTAACAAAAATTTCCTTTTCCTATCGAAAAGGTTTTCTATGTGAAGTATGAAGACAACAACAAACCCCACAAGATTTGATCTTTTTGTGAAGTGAAAATATTGTTTTGTTTTCTTTGGGAAGTGAAAATATCGTTCTATAAACATACTTGATAGGACAGATAATTATCCATGGGATTGATCTCCTGTTAACATACCTGAAAGGACATGCGATTATCCATGGGGTTTATCTCCTATTTCTTGGGCATTGCCTCTGGATTAGGAATCTGCAACAATTATATCCTCATTCCATAGTTGAAGAGCGTATAGGAAAAAAAAATAGTGAAATATGTAAGACACACAAACTAGAAACAAACTCAATAATATATTAATGAAGGTCTCACGATAATGATGTACAATCATGTACATATAAATACATCAAGAAATCGTCGAATCAGTTCTCGGGGTTTCTTGGACTCTAATAACCAATTATTCTATCACAAACTAACCCGAGGATTAGTTGTTTAACATTCCCCCCTTAATCTGAAGGGATATACCAAAGTCCAAAAATGAGAGATCAGAATGCAGAAATGCATCTCAGCCAAGAGTTGAATGTCTCTCAGAAATGGTTTTTAAGGATGACCACAAACTCAAGATGGGAGAATTCAAGATCTCAACCAACATTAATTCTAGAACCTACATAGTAGTTCTCAGAACAACAAAAAAAGTGCTTTTAAGAAGACCACAAACTCTAGACTAGTATCACAAAATTTCCTCGAACAATTCTAAATATGGAAGTGCTCGCTCACAAATAACTCAATCAACTAAAGTCTCACAACTTTGGCTCTAATTGGTATAGGTTGTGGTTCAGGATGTGGATCTCTGACCCAGGCTCCCTTGACATCTCGAACTCAAACCTGTAGTAGACTACCAACAATTCCCCCCTTGTTGAATATAGGGTGAGAAGTATTCTTCATCGCTGCAAGGCTCATCAACACACTCGAGCAAATCTTTCGATATGATCTGTAGATATTCTTGGTTGCTTTCGACCATTCCCAAGATGCAATCCATCTGAAATATTGCTTCTCTCTTGCAATACTCTTCTTTCTGGAACATTTATTTGACTGGTAATTTCGCTTTCCACAATTCTCACATGAGTGAAGATCCAAACACTGATACAACTAATCCTCGGATTAGTTTGTGATAGGATAATTGGTTATTAGAGTCCAAGAAACCTCGAGAATTTATTCAACAGTTTCTTGATGTATTTATATGTACATTATTGTACATCGTTATCGTGAGACATTCATTAATATATTGTTGAGTTTGTTTCCAGTTTTTGTGTCTTACAAAATAATCACAATTCCACAAAACAATTATTGACACACTCCATTTCCCCATGTATATCCTAGCATCTTACCATGCTTTGTGTATTTGTTTATCCACTTACCATGCTCTATCGAAGTTTGAGACCGTATATTGAATTCAAGAGGATTGATTCTCTGAGTAAGCTTTAATCTAAAAGATAATTTAGACCAAGGCGAAGAGAAGAAGCATACAATATTTGAAGTGTAGCGTCCACAAACACGCTTTTGTGGGCATCCATGAAACACGCAACTGTTATTTTTTTTGGGGAAAAGCTTTTGATTCACTGTCACACAGCAACGACGCACTTAACATGGATGATTTGATAGCACAACACTCTACTTACCAGCCAATGGCAACCATTTTGGGTGGGGTTTAATAAATACTGGTAGGATCTTCAGTCTCCATCTCGAGTATTGTGGGCCGGAAATTTGAAAGATATTACGTACGAGATTTCGTGAAATAAATAAACCTTGTTATCTCCTATGATTTTCCCCCCAAAAAATATGGGGTAAGAATTTGTTGAAATTGTATGAAATTGTTTCCATCATTATATAGGAATTTCTTTCTAATATTGAAATTAGGAAAATTTGAAACTTTTGCGCTAAAAAAATATGTAGAAATTTTGATGCAGGGACATTAGACACTAGCCAGCAATGTAGGAAGTTTGTCCACATGTTGTGGCTAGGAGGGTTCAAAATCATTCGAATTTGTAACAGGAAGGTCTTAATACCTTAGCTATCTGTTGCATTTAGATCAGTTAGAGTCAGTAGAAGTCGAATAGTTTTAGGTTCAGTCCATCTATCATGTTCAGTTATTCGAATGAATGTAATTAGGCCTTTTGTTAGAGTAGAAACGGTCCTCACAGAGGAACCGAAGAGACATATGATGGTGTATAAAATGTAACCCCCGGACATATTGTGAGGGGGGGGGATTTCCACAGTAAAGATTGTGTATGTGTTAAGCATTTTTCTCTTTGGTGAATGAAATTCGATGTTTGATGATCATCAGTGGTGATAGTAGATATATTGTCTCTATGTGTGCATTTGTTAAATTCCAAGGTATTAGAACCTCCATTTCTATGTTAATCTTGAGGAAATAATTTGTTGTGTTAAACCTCCACAATCCTTTGTCTATGTTGAACCTTGATTTCTCTTGAATTTCCGAGAGATGTTCTGTCGCCATAACCCCTGGAAGAAACCTTGAAGGGATGTATTGGACCTTGCTGCAGGTGTCGAGTCGTGTGTATACCTCGAGCCTTTGATAGAGCGTACCCCGCAATGTTGTTTGTCCGCATAATCGTGGATTCCTGTTTGTAGGAAAAAAAAAACCTGCTTATAAGAGAAATAGACTATTTTATTGTTAATTGAGAACACTGTCCCAAGGTTAGAACCTAAGTTAATGAGTGGAGAGAATACACGGAGTAGTGTCAACCCCGATGAAACTCCGGTCAATCACTGTATAGAACCGGAAGCAGTTTTGATCGCACCGCTTTTGTATGGAGGGGAAACCACTCCAAAAACTGTTTTGAATGAAAATTGAAATTTGTTGAACACGTATAAATTGTTTCGTTTGGAATTTCTTTTAATATTAAAATTAGAAAAGCGGTGCAATCAAAATTTGTTGAACACGTATAAATTGTTTCATTTAGAATTTCTTTTAATATTAAAATTAGAAAATTTGTAAACTTTTACTTTAGCTAAGGTTTGTTATTTGAATTTTTGAGTGAAAATTGGAATATGTTGAAATTGTATAAAATTAGAAAATTTATGAACTTTTACTCTACTAGAGTTTGTTATGAAATTTTGAGTAAAAATTGGAATGTGTCAACATTGTATAAAGTTATTTCTATCTCTATAGCATTTAATATTTGTTTTTAATATTTAAATAAGGAAATTTGTAAACTTGTACTCTGCTTTTTAAATTCCAAAATATTATCAAAATCAATAATTATTATTAAAATCTATAATTAAATTAAGTTGAATAATTATGTCAGTGAGTCTTCCAATAGTAATGAAAATTGTGTTGATCTGCATCATCAAGTGAGAGAGCCAGTGAGCCAGTGAGGTCCAAATTAGTTGGAGTGAGCCAGTGTCCAGTCGATAATGGTTTTGGAATCGGAGATTGCCAACCAGCCATGGTTTTTGCTTTCATTATTACATAGGGCCAAATCAGATTCCATAATCCTTTTCCGTATATTTATCTTTAATAATCAGATTACAAGTACTTATAAACGTGTTATACGCTGGTTGTATGGGATATCATTTGTTAGTGTTTATGAGATGTTATTTGCGAAAAGAATTAAAGCACAATTATATTATTGACTGGTTTTATGGATTATAATTTGAATATAGGCTATTTTGTTATATTGAGGATAGAGTGCTTAAAATCAAATTCTTTTTTTGTTTCATCATTGTGCTTGGACTAATTTTTAGAATCAGTTAAAGAGCTAAGAATTTGTTATAAGGTAAGAGTTGTTATGGTAAGTTTAAATGAAAATGCCATTATCAATTTTGAGTGATGGTTTTAATATAAGAGTGGAGCAAGGTTATCTCTTATTTTATACTCACACATTATATTTATAAATTAAAATGTTAATATATAGTTATCATCTTTCTTATTATATTAATGATATTATTTTTATAACATACAATCCCTACCCATTAATAATCACCTATGAAATTAATAATCACTTAAAAATACTCACAAATGAACATCAATTTATTTAAGTTATTTTATCAAGTGGAGGATAGAGTTTCATAGCTTCATTTATCTTGTGAGTATCTTATTCTAAATCATTGTAAAAATGAATTTTATTTAAATTATTTTCATAGAATTAATAAATACAAAATAACATATTTTTTTAAATAATACTCAACGTGAAGGGATATATATAGATAATACTCAACGTGATAGTAGATTGTCATACTAAAACATAAAGTCATCTCGCAAATCCCAAGAAGCATCACACGCCAGCTTTCTTGGCATAAGCAACAAATGCACTCACAATCTCACATTGTATCTAAAACTAAAAGAAAAAGAAACACAGTTTTATTGCTATCTATGATGGAAGTCCCAGCGAAGAAGATGCAAGTCTTCTCTTCTTCAAAGGACTCGGAGCATTTGGTGAGACGTAGTAGCAACTGGTGCACATGATGTGGATCTCTGCTGCTGCTGCTGGAGTGCTCCTGCATTAGTTGAAGAAGCATTGGATTGGCAGTTGAGAGGGCAAGCAGATGCCAAGAAGACAACTGGTAAATTCTCGCAATTGCAGATCTCAATCATGAAGCCATCTGGGTCATGGAAAAACAGTTGATCAACATAAACTCCTCCTTCCTCCACGGTGTGCTTTATGAATTTGATGTTCATCTCTACAAGCCTGCTCTCTACTACCTGCATGCTCTCGCACTGACAATAAACAAATATCAGATAGGCAATATTTTATGGTCATAAATTCCCACACTTTCTTACATTAATTTTAAGCTTATTTATTTGAAGGTGGTTATAAACCCAAAATTAGTATGGGGAGCATTTTTCAGCCATTTTTAGAGGCACTCTTTTAGGAATAGCCATCATAGAGGTTTCTAGATGAATCATTTCCTACCCAATGTTGATCATTACAACTGAATGTCAGTAACCAAACAAAACATTTAAATGGTATGGTATGCAATTCTATATCTTAGAGGAGTTTTTTCAAGACATATTTTTTTACAATTTGTCAAAAATCTAGTAGCGATGTGTTGAAATTATAAATTTGAGTTGTGAATTTTTCACAATCAAAATGCCCTAAAAAAATTTCAGAATATTGAATCCATACATATAATAAAAATACATTTTAAACAAAATAAAATCATAATTTAACCAAAAACCACATTGCACCCAAAATCGCCAAAAACCTAAAACAATTAAACAGGTATAAAATCCTATTCGTATATGTTAATATTACTATATTCTTATATGCTAATATTATTATGATTTGGAGAATGCTTTAAACCTTCTGCACTTGTTAACTTGTTTATCCGGTTGTTAGCTTACTTTTAAAATAACCCACCCTGTAAATTTCTGGATAATCATCTACCCTGTAAATTTTTATACAATCAACAAATTTAGAATAAAAACAAAACCATTCAGAAAGCACCGTTCACGTAGGGATTGTTGTCAAATAAATTTAAGAAAAGCGGACACTCTTTAACAGCAGTTGTCAAAGCTATTTTCTAGTCGAAAAGTGGTTTGCTATGTGAAGACAAATATCGTTTTGTTTTTTTGGGAATGAAAATATCGTTCTGTAAATATAGCAGAAAGGACATGGGATTGATCTCCTGTAAACATACCTGAAAGGACATGTGAGTATCCTTGGGGTTGATTTCCTGTTTCTTGGGCATTGTCTCTGGATTAGGACTCTGCAGCAAGTGTAGCCCCATTCCATAGCTGAAGAGCCTACAGAAAAACAATAGTGAAATCAACACAATTCCCCAAAACAATTATTGACACACTCCATTTGCCATCTTACCATGCCTGTGTGTATTTGTTTATCCACTTACCATGCTCCATCGAAGTTAAATGATCCGGGCCTCTTAATAGGAAAGAAACCAAGAACATTTTCATAAAAGTCCATAGAATCCTTAACAGATCGGCATATCAGGGATATATGGTTCACCGACACAAGGGGCAGTGGCCCCGCAGCTCCCTTGCCCGAGGTGCTCTTAGCAGCAATTCCCGCCATCGTCCAAGGAGTTTTGCTAGAGAGAAGCTCTGGATCTCAGGAGTGTCCGCGTATTGAACTCGAGAGGATTGATTCCCTGAGTGGGCTTTGATTAGCAGGAAATTAGACCAAGGGGAAGAGAAGAAGCAGACAACATTTGAAGTGTAGCGTCTACAAACACGCTTTTATAGTCATTCACTAGAAACCCAATTGCTTACCCAATTGCTTTTTTTATGGGCAGTGTCGAACAGCAGCAACGCACTCACCATGGACGATTTGATAGCATGACACTTTACTTACAGGCCAATGGCGCACATTTTGGGTGGGGATGTGCATCTCGAGTATTGTCGGCAGTAAATTTGAAAGAGATTTACAGATCTTATCACTGGTTGGTTGGTTGGTTGCCCTTTTTCCAAGCAGGAAAAAAATGATTTCTATTTATAAATGAAAGTACATAGTTCACAAATTACATATTCCAAAGAGGATTTTATTTATGGATTACATCAATTCAAAGTCACATGTGTAAAAAGCAAAAATAGGTATCTTAGTCTCTATGATAGATTAAAAAAGATTACAAACTTTATGGTGTATAGCACGAGTATTATTGTGTAAACTAGGAGAACAAAAACACATTCAAGTAGACAAATAACAAAACAGAGGATGCAAAAACTGTGAAAGAAAGTACGGAGGAAAGACCTTGCTCTCAGCATTCAACATTAAATCATGAAATGTCTTTTTCCTTTCAATGTGCCAGAAGCATAGAATTGGAAAAAAATCCTTGTAGTCTCTGAAAAACAACCTTCTTTAGATAGACGAACCGCTTCGCCATTTTGGATCCTGTAGATGTGGAAAATGGAGACTGAGTGAAGCTCCATGAACAAGGTACGTATTATGCATTTCTAGGGATCGAGGTTAGGGGAGTTAAGGGAGCCTTTGTCGTTTTCCCAGTCTATCACTGACTTGGAGTCTCCAAAAATAGTGAGATCCCTGATTCCAAACCTTTTAGCACAGAACAAAACTCCCTAGAGGGCAAGTAATTATGCTCGTGTGTTAGTGCCCATGCCACAATGCCAATGCAATCAATAGAAAGTCTCGGGCCTGAGATGGATGGCCATTTCGCATCCCCATAGTCCAAAGGAGGAGGCCCCATCAAATAAACTGATCGGAAAGGCAAACCAGATATTACGAGGAGGAGGAGAACTCTTGGGAGCAGAGATTTGCAAGGAAGAGTGTTCAAGAAAAAAAGTGATAATTCTACAACTAGTCTGCCAAGTATCAGGTAATACTTGATCAAAGATGAGAGCATTCCTAGCTCGTCAAATGCCCCAGGTGATGAAGTAGGCCAATGTACTATAAGATTGATGATCCGCAGTCCAACTTCCAAGACAAGTGACTATATCAGAGTGCTCCCAATCAGTATGGGACTTAATCAATTGAAGCACACAAGTCCAGACAGAGGAGGCAAAGGGACAATGTAGAAAAATGTGGTTTGTATCCTCGCTAGAAGAGGAGCAAAGACATCATCGACCCGAGCCCTCATAGCTTCTCCTACAAAAGTATTTCCCAAGTCAAGATCCGATTGTGCACCACCAACCATAAGAAGCATTTGAGTTTGAGTGGGAAATTGTAATTCCATGATCTAGCCAGTGAAGGAAAGAAAGGTATTTGTTTAGTAGGCTGGTAGATGATCTGAAATGCCTCATGAACAAAGACCTTCCCCAGTTGTGGGCCACCAAACCAAATGAATCTGACTGCTTTTGATGAAAGGACAATCCCAATTAAGCTTGAGATTTGTTATGTAAAATTGTCATTCTGAAATCATTTCTCCAGTAATTTCAAGCTCGAAGGTGTATTTCCAATGAGTGAAAGATGGAGAGTAAAAATGAGCAAAAGAAATATCCTTAATCACAAAGCAACCATGATTGTGCAAGAAAGTAATAAGAGGAGGACAGAGTAAATGTGGACCTAGAGAGGGAGTCCAAGCCAATCTGCGGAGAATATCCTGAACCAACATCCCATCTAAGATTCACGAAAAACCAATGTTTAGAGTGGAGAAAGTTACCCCCAGTTGAAGAGATATTGGGAGGATCTGGGGCACCAACACGAATCCAGCCGATAAGATCCCTGTTCTGAAGATGTTTTGCCTTCATAATTTGACTTCAGAGGCCATCGTTGCTAACAACCTGCCACAAATTTTTAAGGAGCAAAGCAAGGTTGAAAGAGGAGGTATCTTTTTGTTGAAGTTCAACAAGAAATTTCAGCAGCCACGCTACTGTGGGACCAGGAGGTCCAAGCAACACCTACACTAGTGTGGGACCATAGGTGTTAGCAACACCTACACTGGTGTAGGCTAAATTTGGTGCATGTCTATTTTAGTTATCCCTTAATTAAGATGGACAATAAAATGTAATCTAATCTCAAAATAACTTGTAATAGTTAACTGGGTGTGTTAAACTTAGTTAGCTCATGAATTTCGAGTTGAGGGTATTTGGTGAGGCATGCAAAGTAATTCTAGTTGTAACAGAGTTCGAAGTGCAGTGGTGCATTAATTAATGCAGGTTGTAATTAGTTTAACTCAGTTAAGTGAGTTAAACTCAGTTGTGCTAGTTGTAACTGTTTGATACACTAGTGAGAGATCAAGTGAATTAAATATTATTTAATTCACAATCAATGATCTCACATGCAACTGAGGATTTACTATTATTAGTTGCATGCATGTCAGTTCCAGTGGAGACCCAGTTGAGATCTAGGTGAAAGGTAAGTTGACTATCAGAAGTAGGATTATTGAATTGCACCCGTGAAACTAAACACCCATTGGATTTCCCATGATCCTTGCGCGGTTTAGGAAGGCCAAAATTCCTATGGAATAGGGATTGCATTCCACACAAATTGCGCAAGAAAAGCAGGTTGTCTGGAGGCAGTAAATTGGCTAAGTATTGGTCAGTTTTATCTGAGACAGTGTGAGACAAATAATTGAGTAAAGGAGGGCTCTTGTGAGAAAAGTTTTATGTAATTGTTTCATGTATCCATGTTGAATATACAATAGAATATAGTGGGGTTTTGAGCATCAAGCTTTCCCTGGGAAATTATATGTGTTGTGATTTGATTGATTCTTCTTTACTTCATGTGATTGGCGATTGTGTTTTTAATTCCGCAATTGATTTGTAGAAGAGATTCAATATTTAACTTTAGTACATTGTTAGATCGGATTGAATCCATGATATACATGATTGTTGTATAATTTCTACACTTTTAAACCCCAGCTTCCTTGTTTAACCGGAAGATTTAGTATCTCCAAACTGGCCAAATGGAATTTGCGGTTTGGCTATGTTCCAGCCCACAAGAAACCAGAAACGATTGAGTTAATCTTATGAATGACTCCTTTGGGGATTCTGAAGATGTCCATCCAGTAAATAGAAATGTTGTGAAGGACAGATTTGATTAGAGTTAGATGCCCTCCCAATGAGAGCTATGAGTGGGACCACTGTGAGAGTCAAATTTCTAGTTTCAGAAGAAGCCAATCCCAATCTTTTTTTTTGTATCCATTCAGCTTTAAGGAGAAACCAAAGTACTGAAAACCATCGTCTAAAGGAGAGAATTTTACCCCAATGTTCAAGCAATCTCCACTGTCCATCTTGCTTCAGGATCGTTAGAGATCAATAAAGACTTATATTGGTTCATGAATAGTCTCGAGGATGATCCAAAATCTGTAAGAATATTATGAAACACCTGGCATTTAGAGGGATCCGATTTTCTAATAGCAAGCAGGTCATCCACCAAAATTAAATGTGAGAGGCAGACCTTGTCCGCGATTATCCGACCAGATAAAAGGCCGAACTCACGAGCTTCTGAAAATTTCTAGATAGGTCATCAATAATGATGAGGAACATGAGAGGGGACAAAGTGCAGTCTTGATGGAGACCTCTAGAGATTAAGAAGAAAGTTGTAGGAAAATCGTTGATCAGTATTGCAAATGATGTAGTCTTCATTCAAGCTTTAATCCAATTTATCAATTTAAATCCAATGCAAATTTTATGAAGATCATCCACATAAGTTCCCAATCAACACAATCAAATTCCTTGTTGAGGTCAAGATTTTCGTGAAATAAATAAAGCTTGTTATATCCCATCTGCTTTTGCCCCCTCACCCAAAAAAAAAGAAACAATATTGTTGAAAATGGTATGAGTTTGTTTACATATTTATAATATTTAGGGATTTCTTTCTAATATTGAAATTAGGAAAAGTTTGTTGGGTTGAAAAAAGTTTGGAGGAGAAATTGTAATGTTTTTTCCTTATGTTATCTAAATAATTTGACAGATTGAAATCTCATAAACAAAATAAATAATTATATTATTAATTAAAACGTTTTGATTAACTCAAATTAAATAAAATAAAATAGAATAAATATAAAAATAAATAAATTAAATTAAAAAAATAAAATAAGAAAAAAAAATTAATAATTATAATTATAATCGGCTAATGGTGTGTAGTTCAATTGGTGATTGTATTATTATGAAGTAATATGTAAAGTATGAGATTCAAATTTCAAATCCCCATGAGGTAGACTAACAAAAAATTAATTATAATTATAATAAATAATTAAAACCAACATAGATTCATCTTAATTTTAGATCTACTAACACCCCAGACGTGCAAACCTAATGGATCTAAACTGTTTATTTGAATTTTTGAGTGAAAATTGAAATTTGTTGAAATTGTATAAGGTTGTTTCTATCTTTATAGCACAACCTTTTCATCTGGTTCTTCAAAAAAGTATGTAAAACAGAAAACTACATGATATATCTAATATAAACTACTAATATCTATCCTCCTCTAATCCTTCATCTGGAGTTCAGTATTCAGAAAAAGTAAAAAATATAATCCCAAGTACAACCATTACATTGCATTAAAAAGTCTAGAAGTATTAAGAGGTGGGGATGGAGCGAGTAGCAATTCTGATGGCATTGTTTTATTTGGCGAAATGTATGACCCCAGATGCTGAAGTAACTCCTCTTTTCAAGAGAATGTCAGCGATAATATTATATTCCTTGTACATTTGATTAAATTCAATGTGTCGGAAATATATGACCAGGATGCGGATGCGCTTCATCTAGTATGTCAGCATTGGAGGATGGAAGCGTGAGTTTCCCTTGATCCAATCAATGGAGACTTTAGAATCTCCATAAACCTCTAAATCATGAATGTTAAGCTAGCCAATAGAGAATAATAAGCCCCATAATGTGACTATTTTGGCCCTATCATTGGTACTAGTACCTGCCTCCCACCATAAATGATGATAGCTGCCTGATGTAGTGAAAATAAGGGAACCACATCCACGATGTGAATTTGGACTGGCCCCATCGAATAAACCAACAGGAAGTTTATGGAAGACTTATTGTAAGGTGATCTCCCGCAAATTGAGATGTTGTTTCCATGGACCTATTTCAGAAAAATAGGATATAATCCCTAGAACAATGTAATTAATGTCCAACTGCTTATGCTCAAAGATCAATCTGTTCCTGCAATGCCAAATGGCCCATATAATAAAGAAGGGTAGGGTGCCAAAGTCCTCTAGATGCTTGAACAAATGTTTAAAACTTGCTGCCATAGAAGGTTGTTGCCAGTCACCAACAATCTATAAAGTTTGAAGAATTGAGTTCCAAATGTCAGTGGAGACAGATCAATTCATTAAAAGATGGTTGATGTCCTCCAAGTGTTTCATACACAGATGGAAGATACCAAGCCCGATGAATCCTCTTCGTGTTAAAATCTCCTAGGTAAGGATTTTAACATGTAATGCCAACCAACCAAAATATTTTAACTTTAGTGGAAAATTCCATTTCCAAGACTTATAAAACCAGGTAAAATCCACGCTTGAGTCATAGGAACCAACGATAGATTTGTAGATTACACTGATTGAAATATGGTTCTTTTGTACTTGAACAACCTAGCTTACCTTATCCTTCTTGTCTGAGATAAAAATGTTTGCGTCCTCGATCCGCCTAATATATTGGTTCCATTATGTAGCCATACAACCAATGAGTTCTATGCCTTTTGACCGAAGCCAATAATGAATATTAGGTGAAGGAGCTCAAAATGAAGCAATATGAGAAAAAAGATAAATACTTCTATCATGCAAGTGTTGAAGGACATGAACAAAGAGAGTGTGCATACCTTGTAGTCCTTCGACATAATCTAGACCAACCTGTATTCGGGTACCATTCCCAACCTCCCATTTCAATCTCGCAAATAACCAATGTCGATGCCTCATCATAGAATGCCAAATGTAGGAGGGAATAGAAATTTTTTCTTCATCCTTGATCCATATATCAAATTATTTATAAGCCATATACTTACCTATGAGAATCAAGGACCAAATGCCCATGTCAAATAATCCTCTCCAGAGACTTTTTCAAATGAGAGCACGATTAAAGGAAAATGTGCCCAAAATCTCCCATCCTCCTTTGTTGACAACTTTGGTAAGGTGTGAGAACCAAATAAGATGTATATTTTCATTATGGTCTTTGCCAAGCCATAGAAATCTTGCCAAAATTGCATTGATTTTATGAATAATCTCCATCAGAAACATGAACAAATGCATCCAATATATAGTTAGTGACTGTAGAACAAATTTAATAAAAATGAGCTAACCCCTGATAGAGAGCCACCTATAAGTCCAGTGTTTGAATTTATGTTCAAACTTCCTAATAATCTAGCTCCAAACCACGTTTTTGTATGGATTGGCTTAATATGGAAAACAATATATTGAAAGGCATGTTGGAAATACTGAGAGGGGGGGTGAATCAACATTTCTTTCAATTAGAGCATTAGTTAATCTTCAATTATTATCAGTGTTTGTACAATGATAGCAGCGAACAAGAGGAACACAAATGCACACATTTTTTAAGGTGGAAACCCACTCCGGGACAAAAACCACCTAATGCTTTTCTAATAATTCTTTTCAACTCCATTTGAAAATAAGCTCCAACTTCCTAGAATCTAGAAAAGCATTCTTCTCCAACTCCCACTGGATGGACGCTCTAACGCCCGAGATTCTTCAGTATTCAACTGAATGGATGCCCCAACACCCAATGAGCTACAACTCACCCTAGTACCACCCTACCACCATATAGAAGAATAAAAGAAGAATGGACTCCCGTACCAGGGAAAATGGTCCACTTTACAATGATATAGAATGATGCAGAAGAAGAAGATATACTAGACCATAAGCCCAACTTTGACACAACCACCTAATGATGATCCTAGACCTCCCAACACTGCCTCTTCAACCCTTGGCAGATAGACACTAGTACAATTTGTACAATAATGTATTTACAATGACTAAGTACAACAATACTTTTACAATGATTGTATGCAATGCTGCCCACTTGAAGACTTCATATGATGAACTTATTGCTGTTGTTATGCACCTTGGTTGCTTCTCTTTTCATGCTACCCTCTGCTGCACCTTGTTTTGCTTTTCTGCCGTAGAAATTCTGGTCCTTTGCAACCCTTGACAACACATGATCTAGCTTTTTCTTTCCTTCTAAGAGCTCGATATTGAATTTGGTGTGTCTCTATCATTTCAGATCTTCAATATCTGATTTTCAGTACTATATTATTCCTCTGAGTCATCTTTCCAATGCCACAGGTCTGACCCAATTTGGATTCTTGAAGAGAGAGTTATACCCAATCTCTCACAATGCCCTAATTATGGACTATTTCAGCATAGCACACTTGTACGGCATGCCACATGTCATTGTTTCTTCATTTGTTTCTGAAATTGATAGAGACAAAATTAAGGACTGTCTACTATCTGTCACTTTTTACAGAATTCAAATCCGATACTCAGAGAGAGAGTTATGATGAAATTACTAAGGTCACTTCTTTGAGATGAATTTCAGGAGCCTGCAAAAACCCTGACTTACATAGATCATATATCCAAAAATGTTGCGCACCTTGATCTGAAATTTTTACTGCATCTTCCTCAGGATTTCAGCTTCACCTCATAAAAATTTTAGCTTCTGAACCTTTGTAGAAAAAAATTTAGAGCGAAAATTCCAAGATGACCTGTTTCAGATGGCCGAATCCCTTACATAAGGAGGAAATGAAGATCACAATTTATATGAATGCTTAAGTTGAGAGGGGCTTCAACAAGTGAACGTGGGAGGGATCTTAGGAGCTTAAAAAATATTAATTATGACTTTTCAATGACCCATGCCCCAACCCCATGGGGTTTTAGCCCACTAACTAGGGGTACAAACTTCAAACATGAATATCTCTCAAATCGTGAAGAATTACATGGCGTGCCATATATCAACGGAAACATCTCGACAAGTAGAAACCATCAAAAGCATTATTGACCCAGAATATATTAATTTGATAGGTAAAAATTCCCATGCAATATTGGGTTAGCCCCTGGTACTGCTTGGGTTGACATCAATGACAACCGTTGATCAACAATCTCCCCCTTTGGCATTGATGGCAACACAAGTACTCCCCCTGCAATCATGACGCTTCTTCCTACAACATTCTCTCCCCCTTTGACATCAATGGCAAAGGGTAACTCCCCCTGAAACACAACCATCTTGCGGACCTGTACACACTTCCACTCGTGCTGACACACAACCGTCCTGCAGACCTGTACACACTTCCACTCCCCCTTTATATTCAGAAAAAGGAAAATCTAATGAGAACTTGGGAGAATCCCAAGCTTCTGGCGAAGATATTCCAATGCTGGTGAATATTTAATATGTGATTATTTTGGTGCTTCTTGGAATCTTGCTACTTGTACAACTGCTTGCATAACATCTGGTTGGGAGGCTGTTACATATAGAAGACTACTAATCATAGATCTGTACAACCTTTTATCCACATCCTTAGATGAGTCGTCTATGCTCAATTTGCAACCAAGTAAAGACATATCGAAATCACTTTTCGCCTTTGTAGCAAAATTCTTACTTAGTCGATCATCATTGCTACCAATTATTGTATCATCCTCTTTAGCTATTATACATGCTTTAGTTGCTTCATCCAGAACATATATGTCGTTTGGAGCTCGACTTGTTGTAGCCACAATTTCACCATACACGCCTTTCCTGATTTCACATTTCGTGGAGTTGAATAGTATTGTGTGTCCTTGATCACACATTTTTCCAACACTGAGAAGATTGTGATTCATGTTTTCAACCAATAGAACATTATTGGCTAGAGAATATTTTCTTCCGAGAGTGACAGTACCTGTTCCTATAACATTTGAAGATCCATCATTTCCAAAGAACACGGTTCCATCCTTCTTCTCTTTCAGAGATACAAATTTATTTCTATCTCCAATCATATGCGTTGAGCAACCGCTATCAACATACCACACATCTTTGTTCTTTTGAGCCTTGAGAGCGAGAACACAATTATCATTCTTCTTCTTCTTCCATGTTCGTTCATTCTCTGGCTTCGAAGATTCTTCTGGAGGATTTTCAAGTCTGCAGTCTTTGCCTATGTGTCCAAAGTTTCGACATTTGTAACATTCAATATTATTTCTTAAATGTTCAAATCTATTGATGTTTCGCTGAGCCCTGGGAGGTTCATATTTGACAGATCTCCTGGAATTGTATTTGTTCCTAGGGTACGTGCGACATTCTACAACTTTATGACCAAATTTTCCACATGAATAACAGTAGCCATAAAAAATATGTTGGTACCTGGATGGAAATTTTCATCGAGGAATTGTCTTCCAAGGTTGTTCTTGCGAATCTTGTCCAATGAAGTCTACATGCATGTCAGATCTCGTAGGTTCATTGTATTTTGTTGTAGAAGGTCCTGATTCTTCTTCTTTGTAACCGATGTTAGTTTTTTCGTTGTAAGATCGTTGATTGTCGATGAGTTCTTCCAATGCCCTTGAGCTGTTGGCATAGTTTTGGATAGTTTTTCCTTTCTTCACTTCCTCACGCAGCGAGACTACTTCGGCTTCTAATTCTTTCCTTTCTTGGTTGCTTTCTTCCAACTTCTTTTGAAGTGACTCTTCAATGCATTTGTGTTCTTCAACTTCAATTTTGAGACCTTGAACTTGTTCTTCAAGAGTTTTGGAACGGATCTTCTCCGCCTTGAGATCTTTAATAAGCTTGATTGCTTCCTCATAAAATTCGTCTATGGTCCATCCTTCTTCTTCATTGTTTGATACCTCTTGCTTATTATGCTTGGATTTATTGTGCTTGGCCATAAACAATACTCTCTCATTGGCTTCTTCTTCACTATCATTGTCTTCATCGGATGATGAGCTATCTTCTTTAGAGAGAAAGTTCCTTTTGGATCCTTGCTTGTTGAATTTCTTAAAGCCTTTCTTTCTTTTTGAGTTGTCATTACTTTTTTTTGGACATTTTGATGCAAAATGCCCAACCTCATTACAGGTGAAACATATCAATGTAAGTTTACCTTTGAATTTTCCCTTACCAATTTGTAGTTTTCTCGTGAAGTAAGCATATTCTTCATCTGAAAGACCTTCTTCATCATCTCCCTTTTCTTCAAACTTGCAGGTGCATGTCTTTTCAATTGAAGGTTGTTTATCCTTATTGGTTTTCTTAGATGCAGCGAACGTAGTTTCTAGATGTGAAGTACCCTCTTCTTCATCAAATATTATTTCATATGCTATGAGAACTCCATGTAATTCCTCTTTTCTAAGTTTGTCCAGATTTGTACTGTATTCTAAGACCGATACCTTTGGGTTGAATCTCCCTGGTAATGTTCTAAGAATCTTCCGTATAATAGTCTTCTCGTCAACTGGCTCTCCCAATCCTTCCAGAGTATTGGTTATTTCATCAATGTATTGAAAGTATGCAGCAATGTTGCAATCTTATTTCATTCTGAGTTGCTCAAATTTTTCTCTATAGATTTGAAGCTTTGATTCTTTGACATTTGAGACACATGCATATATATTCTCAAGCTTGTCCCATACATTTTTGGCAGTTTTACAACCCAACACCTTATGATAAGCAGATTCAATAAGTCCACTGATAATAATATTCTTTTCTTTTGCATTATTTACCAAATTCTTCTTACCTTGTTCATCCACGGTTGATGTAAATCCATTTTGAACAGTGTCCCATACTTCGTAACCTTGCGCCAAGAGATAGACCTCCATTCTTCCTTTCAAAAGTGCATAATTATTTTCATTGAAGAGAGGTACACCATTCTTGGTATGCTCCATGACCTCCTTCCAGCTATTAAACTATTATTGAAGGAACCAAGCTCTAATACCAATTGTTGGAAATACTGAGAGGGGGGTGAATCTATATTTCTTTCAATTAGAGCATTAGTTAATCTTCAATTATTATCAGTGTTTGTACAATGATAGCAGCAAACAAGAGGAACACAAATGCACAGTGTTTTTAAGGTGGAAACCCACTCCGGGACAAAAACCACCTAACGCTTTTCTAATAATTCTTTTCAACTCCAATTGAATATAAAGCTCCAACTTCCTAGAATCTAGAAAAGCATTCTTCTCCAGCTCCCACTAGATGGACGCTCCAATGCCCGAGATTCTTTAGTAGTCAACTAAATGGATGCCCCAACACCCAATGAGCTACAACTCACCCTAGTACCACCCTACCACCCTATAGAAGAACAAAAGAAGAATGGACTCTCGTACCATGGAAAATGGTCCACTTTACAATGATATAGAATGATGCAGAAGAAGAAGATATACTATACCATAACCCCAACTTTGACAAAACCACCTAATGATGATCCTAGACCTCCCAACACTGCCTCTTCAACCCTTGGCAGATAGACACTAGTACAATTTGTACAATAATGTATTTACAATGACTAAGTACAATGATACCTTTACAATGATTGTATGCAGTGCTGCCCACTTGAAGACTTCGTATGATGAACTTCTTGCTGCTGTTATGCACCTTAGTTTCTTTTCTTTTCATGCTACACTCTGTTGCACCTTGCTTTTCTTTTCTGCCATAGAAAGTTTGGTCCTTTGCAACCCTTGACAACACATGATCTAGCTTTTTCTTTCCTTCTAGGAGCTCGATATTGAATCTGGTGTGTCTCTGTCATTTCAGATCCTCAATATCTAATTTTTGGTCCTGTATTAGTCCTCTGAGTCATCTTTCCAATTCCACAGGTCTGAGCCAATTTGGATTCTTTAAGAGAGATTTATACCCAATCTCTCACGATGCCCTAATTATGGACTGTTTCAGCAGAGCGCACTTGTATGGCATGCCAACGTGTCACTGTTTCTTCATTTGTTTCTAAAATTAATAGAGAGAAAATTACAGACTGTGCACTATCCATCACTTTTTACGAAATTCCAATCCGATACTCAGAGCGAGAGTTATGATGAAATTACCAAGGTCACTTCTTTGAGATGAATTTCAGGAGCCTGCAAAAACCCTGAATTACACAGATCATATCTCCAAAACAATTGCGCACCTTGATCTGAAATTTTTACTGCAGCTTCCTCAGGATTTTGGCTTCACCTCATAAAAATTTCAGCTTCTGAACCTTCTTATAAAAAAATTTAGAGCGAAAATTCCAAGATGACCTGTTTCAGATGGTCGAATCCCTTACATAAGGAGGAAATGAAGATCACAATTTATATGAATGCTTAATTTGAGAGGGGCTGCAAAAAGTGAACGTGGGAGGGATCTTAGGAGCTTAAAAAATAATAATTATGACTTTTCAATGACCCATGCCCCAACCCCATGGGGTTTTATCCCACTAACTGGGGTACAGACTTCAAACATGAATATCTCTCAAACTGTGAAGAATTACATGGCATGCCATATATCAACGGAAACATCTCGACAAGTAGAAATCATCAAAAGAATTATTGACCCAGAATATATTAATTTGATAGGTCAAAATTCCCATGCAATATTGGGTTAGCCCCTGGTGCTGCTTGGGTTGACATTAATGACAACCGCTGATCAACAAGGCAGAGTCCAAAGACCACGCAAAAATCCCGAAAAGACCACATATCAAATCAATCGTACTCTTGTTCACATGTTCTGTAATCAATTCAATTTTTCTAGAGTTCATGATGAATCCTGTGGAAGATAAAAAAGATGTTAATATCTGATGAAAATGTCACCATTATGGGAAATTAGCATGTCCCCCAAACAAGAGGCCGTCAAAAAACATCAAATGAGAGATGCATATCTGTCTAGTCATCTTTATACCCACTATCAACCCTCTATCTTTGTAGTTTGTAATCCTTCTGTCGAGTGCTTCCATAACCAATATGAATAAATTAGGTGAAAGAGCACAACTCTAACGCAATCCCATGCAGGCTCTGAAGAAGGTAGTGAGTAGACCGTTGATAATTACAACGAAGCTGACTGAAGTCACACAAGCCATAATACAGTTGACATTCATCAAGTTGAGGCTGATTTTGAAAAGGATCATTCTCATAAATTCTCAGTCGACGTTGTCGAATGCCTTATTGACATCGATCTTCATGAGACAGGCAGATAGTCCCTTGGTCTCAATAGAATGTATGCATTCATGTGCGATGGCCACTGGGTCTTGGATCTGATGCCCTTGTAAGAACCCGAATTGCTTCGGGGAAATTTGATCGGTAAGATATGAATGAAATATGAGAGAAATGAGATTAAAGATTAATTTATAAACAATGTTGCAGAGGGATATAGGATGATAGTCCTGAAATAAATCCAGATTTTTCTTTTTTGGTATTAAAGCAATAAAGGAAGCATTTATGGCACCCATAATGCTTCCTTTAGTCCTAGATTCTTCCACAACATCGAGTAAATCAGAGCACATAAGCTCAAAAAAATGGATATATATCTCAACCCACCAGTTATCCAATTGAGGGCTTTTATCCTTGGCGCGAGCATGAAGAACGATGTGAATTTCCTTAATCGTCACAGGTTTTCCCAACATGTTATTTTCTGGCTCCTGTAGCATAGTGGGCATATGAGTGATAAATTCCATCTGATCTCTTTCAGCATAGAGCATAGAAGTCTTTGAAGTGATGATAGGCAACCTTTTCAATATCAAATTGAGAAGTATGAATGGAATTCCCCTCTAGACATATTAGAAATTTTGTAAATTTTTACTCCACTAAGGTTTTTTATTTGAATTTTTGAGTCAAAATTGGAATTTGTTGAAATCGTATAAAGTTGTTTCCATATTTATAGCAGAGAGGAATTTCTTTCTAATATTGAAATTAGAAAATTTGTAAATTTTTAGTTTGTTAGGGTTTGTTATTTGAATTTCTAAGTGAAAATTGGAATTTGTTGAAATTGTATAAAGTTTTCTTTATCTTTATAGCATTTAGGAATTTCTTTTTAATATTGAAATTAGGAAATTAACTTGTAATTAGCACAAAAATTTTGATTCCAAAATATTATCAAAATCTATAATTACGCCGAAGGCGTTCTATGATGAGGTTTTACCTTACATCATTCTTCCCACATTTGTCGTCTGCCACCTGTAAAATACTTTATTTTAACAATATTACTTTATCTCTGTGCATAATTGCAAAGAAGCCAGGTTAACAGGGGCAAGAAGAACGCTCGCAAAGGATAAATTATAGGGTTTTCGGGGCCTGAGGTTAAAAACACCTTCATTAGCCATCTCGACAAGAGCCTTCGTGAACATGGATTGTGGTCATTTCTTGACATGGCTGAACTGGAGGCCAGACACAACTTCATGTCTCAAATCGAAGTCACTATTCAAGTGGCGTCTGTGGCTTCTGGTATTTCAAGTGGCTTGTGGCAACAAGAACGGTACACAATTTTATGTGTTTATACTTCTTTTATTTCAATCTCAGTTTGTAGATGATAATCATATCGAAATCTTTCTTACAGTGGAAATGTGAACATTGCAGCCGCCTCTCCAGTTGCCAGAGTTAAACATCTACTCTCCCTTTTCAAATTTTCCGAAGTCTATAGGACAGCTTAAGTACCTTGAAAAGATTGGTGTGGATTATGGTGAGACTGTCCAACTCAAAGCTATCTACTCCTCCATTTCAAACTATCCGAAATCCAAGACTGTCTAACTCAAAACATTGCCGGAGGAATTTTGTTATATGCGCTCTTTGAAATAATTGGCCTTAAGACATTTCACAAGAATGAGATGGTTGCCTGGTTCCTTGGGAAAGCTAACAAATCTTCAGCACATAGATTTTTCTTGTGCTACCAGTTTGGAGATGTTGCTTGATTCAATCGGAAGGCTAGCAAACCTCTAGTCCATCAGATTGTCTTATTGTTCCCGCTTGGCTATGCTACCTGATTCCATCGGAAGGCTAGCAAGCCTCCAGTCCATCAATTTGTCTTATTGTTCCCGCTTGGAAATGCTTCCCAATTCTTTTGGGAATTTGACTCGACTCAAACTTATTTCTTTGGCAGGATGCAAGAATGTGACCATTTCCAACGAGACACTTGGAAATTTTACCACGTTGGAGTTGTTGGATATTTCATGTTGTCCCAAGGTGAAAGGATGGCCTCCCCAGGTCGCACATCAACGATTTCTGGAAAAAATACATTTGGTGGTTGCTAAGTTAAAAGAATTGCCAAGTGGTATTGGAGATCTATGCAACTTAGAGGTTCTGCATTTAGGGTACCATTTGTTGGACGTGTTGCCATTTTCCCTCAGTTCTCTCAACCACTTGAAGGTTTTGTGGGTGAGAAATTGTCCTGGACTGAAATGCTTGCCCGATACCTTTGGACGGTTGACTCAACTGACACGGTTGACCTTGGAATCTTGTGGGATACAAAGATTACCACAGGATGTTCTCCTGCTGAAAAATCTCGAATATTTTCGGATAGTAGATTGTCCATTGGGCGAACTTCCATTTAAAACAGCAGAACGAGAAAGAGAAATAGTAGCAGCGTCGAATGAATTGGACGTATCCAATGGAAAATGTAGGTTTGGCTTCGAGATGCTCCAGGAATTTGAACTAGTTCGAGTACAAATAAGGGAGGTAACCTTCCTAAAGGAGTTTTCCAAAACCTTCAACAACTTCACTTGTTTGGCTGTAAGGAATTGAGGCAAATAGGAAGGCTTTGTGGAACGGAAAAACTTATTTATCTCATGATCTACGATTGCGAAAAAGTAGAGGATCTCACCTCACCTGTCTTCAAACGTGCACATCTTTGGAGTACTTGCCGGTCAATAGATGTAGCAAACTCAAGAACATACAAGCGTTGGGACACCTCCCAAAGCTTAGAGGACTAAATGTTTATGATTGTGATGAGATATAAGAGTTGTCATCTCTAGAACATCTGACCATTAGGGGAGTTTTGAGGTCTAAAATGGGCCTCCTAAGGAAATTATAAAATAATGGTGGAAATACTAAAATAATTTTAGATGACATCATCAAATTTTAGAGGGAAAAACGAATAAAATAATAATAAATAATAAAACTACTTTTTCAACTTATCTCCCTAAGTTTTTACTCAAATTTCGAGCAGAAACACTCGTTGGATGCATAATTTAATTCCTCATCCAAGGAGAACCCATGTTGCATACTTTTGATGGACCTTGCTACATGAAAAATGTGATTGCAATCATGTTTTCATGTATTTCTCATTTTTCGTGTAGCAGAGTCCATCAGAAGTATGCAACATGGGTACTCCTTGCATGAAGAATTAAATTTTTCATCCAACAAGTACTCCTACTCGAAATTTGAGTAAAAACTTAGAGAGATAAGTTGAAAATACGAGTTGAAAAAGTTATTTTATTATTTTATTATTTTATTATTATTTTTACTTTTTTACTCCATAAATAGTGAATCATCCCCCATGGTTGACATCATCATCTTCAATCCTATTGGTTCTTATAAAATTTATTTTGGTTGTACATTTTTCTTAGGAGGCCCATTTTAGACCTCAAAATTCCCCTAATGATCTGTGTATTCATTAGGGGTATTTGGATGTAGTAAACTCAAGGCCATATAAGGGTTGGAACACTTCACTAAGCTTGGAAATCTATTTCTTGACCATCTCGCTGATATAGAGGAGTTACCAGTTTTGGAAAATTTGTGGTGGTTGTGGGTCAAGGCATGTCCCAAGTTCAAGTGCATACAAGGGTTGGAGCAACACACAGAGTATTTTATTTATAAGTTGTGAAATGTGGTGAGATAGGCAAGGTGTGGAACATTTAATGTTGTTGCGAACACTTGGTGTAAGATACTGCCCCAAACCGCAGTGGCGCGGGAGAGTACTGGAGCAGTTGCGCCAACAGGCGATTGAAGGAACGATTCACATATGTAAAAGAAAGCAAAATAAAGAGGTTGTGGTCTGCTATTTCTGGAGCGAGAGAATCATGTGACGGGCATAGAAAAACAAAAAAAATCAAGACCATGGTATATATTATGTTAAGCCTGATTGAATTTCTCTATTTGTTTTCGCGACCTTGATTTTGGTTGGGTGAACTTGTTTTATCTGTTCACACACCATAAATAAGTTAGCACCACTTATGTCATCTCATTCTAACACAAAGGAGGGTTTTAAGACAATATTTAAGAAATTTTTTTGGGTAAATTGTCTTCACTTGAAACAAAAGAAAACTTGTGTATTGTCTTAAATATTGTTTTTAAGCGGGTGTCTCAAATTAAATTTTCTTAAAATTAAAATGTCTTAAAATATTTCTCTATAAAGACAATATATAACACAAGCACTTTTGTCTCTCTAGAGACAATTTCATTTTTGTCTCTCTAGAGACAATAGTTGGAATTAAAGACATATTGTCTTTAAAAAGACAATGTCTTTGTTCCTAACTATTGTCTCTCTAGAGACAATAAAAAAATACATTCAAAGATAATACAACATCACTTTTGTCTCTTTAGAGATAATATAAAATAATAAATCTAGAAAAATATCTCACCATTGAAATAAATTATTTGTCATTCTCTTATGAAGTTTTACCTCACGACATTGTTCCTAGATTTGTCGTCCATGGCCTGTAAAATTCATTATTTTAATACTATTTATTTTTGTCAAGCTCGTGACGAGCCATCGCCGAGCCATCATTGAGCCATGTGGATTTGTGGGACCTGCCAACCGTTCAAAGGACTTGTGACAATTGTTCGATCTCTCCATTCATATTGAAATCTTGTTTGGGTTGTGGGTGGAACGTCGAGTGACTTGGATTATTATGCATGTGAAGCGTTGAAATTTGTTGTGTTGCTTGGCCCTTAGAACTAAAATTTTTGTGGCACTGTGAAGTGTTGAAATTTGTTGTATTGCTTGGCCTTAGAACTAAAAGTTTTGTGGGACCGTGAAGCGTGGTAAAGGCATAGAGGCGTAATCATAGGTGGGAGGTGTGTCTTGTTTTTTTGGTGATTTGTGGTGGACTGTTCTTGTATTTAATGGTTGTGACAGACTGTTTCAAACAATCTCTACTTGTTAGTTTTCTTTCTGCGATGTGATTATTGTCGCATCGAAACCGAAGGGACATATATATATATATATATATATATATATATATATATATATATATATATGTCGGAGTGAAGAATTTGTGTGTGGCAATGTTTGGTTCTGTGAACGCTAGTGAAAAGCGTGGATAGCTTAGTTGGGAGCACAATATAAGTGTGGTGTGGCGATCAGACTCCTCATGTTCATGTGGTGAGCTACACATGTTGTGTGTTGGAATATGCGTTGACCAGAATCGTGGAGTGTCGTTGCTCAGCCTGGTGATGGAGGACTTCTTTGATACAGTGGTGGATAAGCATTATTTATTTGTTGCAGTTGCTGCATTGAATGTTGTGCAAAGGTTTTCTTGAACCTGTTGCACTACGGGAAAGCGGTACTTGTTGGAGTACTACGAGGTTGAGGCCCACGTTGTGTTTTCCAAATGGATTGTGGATGCGTGTTGTTATGTGGATAGAGAAGGAACCCTTGCAGACATAATGATCTATTGTTATGTTGTGAGATTTCTCTCAGGGTGTGCGAGCCATCGCTGAGCAATGCTTTCTTCTGAATTTGCACCAAACATCGCTTTCTTCTGAATTCATTCACGGGTAGCTCTAGAAAGTAAAAAAATGTTGTTTGGACATTGAGAAATTTTGAAAAACATGTCTTTCATTATTTGTGGCTAGGAAAATCTCATTAATCTTCAGAAACATGGAAACATTTCTTTGGGCACTTCAAAAAATATTAGAAGTAGTGCTTTTCATCATCAGTGGCTTCGAATGTTTCATTAATCTTCAAAAAATGCACAAAATTATTTGGGCATTTGACAAAATATAAAGGGGAAATGTTTATTGTTTTCTGTAGGCTTCAAGTTTTTATTTTGTTGACAATATTAATGATTTTCAAGTTGTTTCTTCAATTTTTGTGTGAAAACCTTCCATGGAGAACTTTTGAAACAATTTTGGCATTGCTTTTCACCTTGCAATTCCATACAATTTCATGGATTGTTCAAAACACTTGGTTACCTTCCATGGAGAACTTTTGAAACAGTTTTGGCCCTGCTTTTCACCTTGCGATGCCATGCGATTCCATGGAATGTGAAACACACTTGGTTTATTTTATTCTGCTATAGATTGACATGGTATATGGTATGCTATCTGAAAAGATGGACACCCCAACGTCCAAGCACTTCTTGGGAAGTTTTTGAGTCCCCTGTCTCACATTAAAAGGCATATATTGTTAAGCTTTGAGTTGGGTATTTTATGGTTTGGTTGTATTCTTGAACTTTTCTATTGATGAGATCCTAATCTTTAAATGGCTTTCAGGTCCTCACAAGATATGACTTTGCCTATGCTGCAAAGGATATTGTTTAGGGCATACCCTTTTCCTAGAAGATTTCCACCAAAAGAATATGATATGGACTATTTTAATGTGAAACCATTCCTTATACATGAACTACTTATGGGTCAGATCTTTGAATTCCATACATGCAAAGCTTTGAACTTTATGAAATGTTGTGTTGAAAGTGCACGGATCTAACAATATTTCAGCTATACATAGTGTTTAGGTATTTTTGAAGCAAGAGGATGCTATGCTTAGCATATTTCAAAGCTATTCAAGTTTTGGTGGATGATTATGGTTTGATCCAGAAATGGAATTATGGCTCTGGTAGTTAGATAAGTCATGGTCATTCTTTCATAAAGATATTTAAAATTTATACCACACTTATGGATTTCAACCATATATAAAATCTGGAAAAAGATGAATATGAGTTTAAACAACTAATGGACATTTTTTAGATTCTACAGTTGAAAATGCAAATTAAATTGATCTAATAGCATTTTACTTAAATGTTATTTGTGCTTACTTCCATATTCCCAGTATAGGCGTTTCAGTATGGTTAAATAAAATTCTCTGTTGAAAAAAAGTATAGTTAAATAAAATTCAAGAATTCATTTTCATTATCCAATTCCATAGAATTAATAAATCTGCCAGGCAATTAAAAACTGCTGATCACTGAATAAACTGTTACATTAAATATACGTAAAACTTTGTTCTGCTGAATACAGATGTTTCGACGAATAGAATACAAAAGTTGCTCTGTAATTTCAAAATTTGAATACTTTTCTTATCAAAATCCTCCAATTCCGCCCACTTGATTCTCGGAAAAGGACTTCTACCTAATCCGATCAAATTGGCGGACGAACAGGCACATTGGATACGCGAATAGACTACTTCCCTTCAATATGTGGAAATTTTTGCTCTGACAAATAGTCAGATTCCACGTTGGACGGAGGGAGGAGAGAGCATGAGATGTCATGTGAATTGATTCCCTCAACCAAATTTAGATGTCATGAGTCTAGCTGGACACCTGCCCATATTAGCTGTATCTTACGATACAATCTGTAAAGATACGTTTGCCACGTCAGGTTTGCTATGTGCAATGATGGTGACACTTATGCATTCCTTACGGCTCCTCCACTCCATTCCTGGACGGCGCGGCACAGTTTTTGGTGGGTATTTTATTCTACTGCATGCTCCGCTGGCAACATGGGGTTTTTAATTGGCCCCGGCATTTTTATTTTTTTTAAATGGAAAGAGAGTGCAGTTGTGCATCCTGACAAGGAAACCTCTAGACAGACCTGCGCAATATTACTTTCAGTCCGTTGTGCATCCTGACAAGGAAACCTCTAAACAAACCTGCGCAAAATTACTTTCAGTTCACATGAAAGATACTGCTTTCGTTCAAGTTATGACATATTTAATAGGAGAATGTTTTTTCTCACTATTTTCGGTGTCACGCATGTGAACTTCCACAAAGTTGTCTTCAACATTTTGTTCATATTTGCATCCTTCATGAAGATCAAGTCGTGACTCTTTAATATCAGGATCTTGCACACCAGATTGTGCCTCTTATTTCTCGTGGTCTTCAACAGAACCACATTGCTTTTCTGAAAAAATGCTACTCATGCTACCCAAGCTAAGGCCTCTAAATGTCCATATGAGAAAATCATCATCATCATCATCATCAGAATCAAACATATCTAAAAATATAGACATGTTGTTAAAAGTCCAGCTTATCTGGTTTTGTCTTGCTTTCAGATTTCTACTCCACACGGTCCTCTAATGAGCTCCAACAACCCCGTTACCACGCAGGTGGGAAACCTTCCTTTGGCAGCTCTTCAACAACAGAACCTTGTAGACTGTGGCTTCTATGCCACGCAGGTCTTAGTGCCCTCGACTCTTGCGACGAGCAACAAACAACCTCTCAACACGCTGGCAACACTATCAATGTCTAATTCTGAGGCATGTAGTTAACAATTTCTCATATGACACATATTTCTGAAAATGGGTTCAAATCAGCGAAAAACTTTCGCATTTTCGTTGTGGCATATAATAAATTAGAAGAAAATTTACCCAATTCATTTTGGGATCTCCACAACCTGCAACTTCTATGATTTTTCAAACAGTAAAATTTCAAAATAAATCTGCTGGATCACACAAGTAGATCACACAAGCAAACTCGTCCTTTGCGCCACACTTTACGATGCTTTATGATTTTCAATATGACCAGTTCGATAAGTTGTGCCCATCCGAGACGTTGACCCCAACCTTATCCTCTGTTTCACACAACTTGTTCCAAACAAAATAAATAAGAAAGTGGACGATGATCCAAATAATATGGATTTCGCAGTTCGTGCAAGGAAGGAGATCCTGAAGCTACGAACAAAGCATTGATTGCAATGGAGATACCCTCTGTTGATGCTATGCTTGGACGGCTGCTTCATACAAAATGTATTGAAAAATCTGCTTGGGAAGGGACTCCCCGTAGCCGAGGAGAGGAGGTGTTATGACACTATATTGGATCTGGCTCGACCACTCACGGATTCGGCACGATCCATGCAGCTACGTCCAACAGCGCTAGATTGGGGAACAATCTAGTCAATCCAATCTACAGCGCACTCCGACAGCACAGCTCTCCGGCTGGAACAGAGCGGAATTCAGAGGTCGGGTTTGCGCTTCCACGGTGACTGCGTTTCGAGGAAATTCATGGAGGTTGTCTTCTTGGCAGTGTTCACGCAGGGATGGCAAGCTCGATAGACACAGAAACAAGAATTGTTGCTTTGTCAGTGCACTCCTTTGTATGCGCAGAATTGAGACCACTGAGGGAGCTCAAAACATGATGGTCACGCGATTGAGTGTACCCAGCGCCAATCAACCCGATGCTCCTGGTCTGCGTCAGCTGAGGAGAGGATTTTTGACAAGTGGCAGCGCTCCGCCAACACTCCAACATTCAGGTAGCGAGGGCTCAACAAACATAAAGAATATTGAATGTGGAAGTGTAGGCTCGGCCTCAATTAACGAATTTGATGGATTCAACAGCGGACACACCAGGCACAGCCTTCTACAGCAACAACGACCTTCCTCGGCTTCCAAGGACAACACAAAACACCAGGACTCTGATCTAGTGCTCCGATACCATGTTAAGAACTGTCAATCTATTAATTAAATTGAATGGCTCTCTAGGTGAGAACCTAAAGAGTGTATACACACTCATACACACACTAACTATTGAGTCAAATGAGCCTTAACTATATAGGCTTTCACACTATTGGGATGGTTTCAACCTCTCCCTAGATATTAGGATATGAGATCTAAGATTAGAATCTCAATCCTATCTTCATCATAACAATAATCTAATTATGGCTTTCTCCATTACTTCCAACACTCCCCCTTAATGGAGAAAGGGTACTGAACAATAACATACGCCTGTTGGTCTAGTCTCAGCTAGACTTACAATAAAAAACATGAAAAACTTGGTAACAGAGGTTTTCACTTTGGTCTTTATGCTCGTGACTCCATACTTGTTCATTTCAAGGTGAGGTTTCATCTTCATTTTCCTCGCCGTGAGGTAGTGATGTACTTGCACCTCATTTCTTCCCCAGTGATGGAAAGCTTGAACGCTTATCTTCGTCCTTCTCAAAGTTATGACATACTTAATAGAAGAATGCTTTCTAATATCAATTTATATTAATTTAAAAAATAATTTGAATCACGAAAATATGTTTAAACAAATTATTATATAAAAAAATTAGCATGCAAAATAAAGGAAATTAATCCAAATAAAATTAGCGCTACTTTCTATAATGGATTTTTTTTTTTGTATTTTAAAATTAGCAATGTATTACATATTTACACAGACAAATTCTTTCCTTTTCCATTTAAAAAACTTTTTAGGCCTTTGAAAGCAAAAATTAAATTAGAAAATGGTAAACTTTCTTATTCCATTATGATTTTCCATTTTTTTTTTGTATTTTCGTACTTTCTCTTTCCCATTTTCTAAGCTTTTCAAGTATTTGAAAGGAAAAATGAAATTAGAAAATGACAAACTTTCTTACTCCAATACCATTTTTCATTTTCTTTTCTATTTTTTTACTTTCCCTTTCCCATTTTCTAAGTTTTTTAATTATTTGGAAGCAAAATTGAAATTAGAAAATGGTAAACTTTCTTATTCCATTATGGTAAAATAATTTGAATCACAAAAATATGTTTAAACAAATAATTATATAAAAAATTAACATGCAAAATGTATAACAATAAAAACTCAGTTACTCAACTCAGCACAACTATATAATTATTAAAATTTATAAACATATACACATGCTACCTTCCAGATTTTAATATATAACCTCTTTACATAAATCTAACATAAAAAAAAAATTACAAATTTACATGTTCAACTACAAAAACATACAAACACAATGTTTTTTTTTTTTAATTTTTATAATAAACTAATACCATTTTGAAGAAAAAATAGAGTAGCATCACTCATCTAGAGGAAAAAGAACGGTACACTCATCAATCCAGTCAACCATCTACTAATTAGTTGAAAAAATTAATATAAAAGGTTTTACTAATCAATACATTCCTAAGAAGTTTGAAGTAATATGACGAAAAAGACAGTCAACATGGGACTCAATGGCCTCCAGCTGATTCATAGGAAGATGCATGTATACCACCCAACTTCCATCCCCTAAAGGACTTGGTAGTGGCATTACGTAACCAGCTTCTCCACCCCAAGGAAAATGATAACTAGCAAAACAAGGATTTCCCCATCCGTAGTTAATCTTGGACAAAGTGAAACGTAAGCCAGAAGAAACCAAAATGCTTGGACCATTAGATTCTGCTATGTCCCTTTTGCAATAAATAGTAGCCAAGCCAAGGTCAGGTTGGATCATCTCCACCCAGTCAATTAAGCTTTGAAAATGTTCCTAATGTTCCTGTTTGCAGCTCTGTATATAACTTTATGAATGAGCTTAGCACTCGAACTAAGGGGTTGACTTTTAATATATGAGGTTTGGGCTTCCACAAAAGGTAATAATAATACATTTCCAAAGTAATTAGAAGGTATTCCCATGTTTTCTAAATGGGTACAACCATCTATACCCAGACCTATGCTACAATTTTGATCATTGTGGATCCCCTGACTAAGGATCAGTAACTTCCAGAGGTAAGCAGAAAAGGCAACCAATTTTCTATATTGTTTACCGTGTTGATTTGGATTACTTTGGAGAACCTGAACATCTTTGGCGGTCAGGTAATAGATCCTGCTAACAAGAGAAGGAGGAGGATCTTTTTTCTTTGATTTTTCTAAATGTAGAGAAGAGTATCTCGTATACATTTCCTCAATTGCAGAGCAATAATAAGGAGGTTGTCGAGCTCGTAACATGGATCGATTAAATTTGGGTTTCAAATTTCAATGGACTCCTTTCGAGAAAGCTTTGCCCATGATAATAAAAACATATTGCTAGAAAATGCATCAGCGATCCTATGATCAAATGTGCACCCAATAATAATACCTCCGCAACAAAATTATGTTAGCAGAAAACACATAAACCAATCATGAACAAAGTTAAAAATATAGGAAAGCTTACTTGGGTAGAAAATACGGAGTTATTTGAAAGTATATGAATGAGCTTCCCCTCACTGGTTTTATCTGGATTATAGAATTCCAGCTTAGCAAGTCCTATGTTTGCAGTAGCTTCGATGAATTCAACACCATGGTTGTTGGAAAGCAGTTTCGGCTCCCTAGAGGTATTGGATACTATTTGGCCAACAAAAACATAGTAATAAGCCAATGCCTTTGATAGCGAAAGTTTTAGACCATGAGTAGCTTTCTCTGCAAAGGAAGATAGGGATCTGGGGGTGGGTTGTTTATAACATAAGAAAACGCTCACTGAAACAGGAGGAATTGTCATATCCAAATTGGGCAACTTAGAAGTTTAGGGCTACTTTCTATAAAGGAAATTTTGGAAAGATTCTTGATTCTATTGCCAAAAGAATCAATTATCAAGAAAAATTCCTAAAAATTTAGGGAAATGTGTGATCTTACTAATGTTAGACCGGGTAACTAACTGCAAAGCAGACATGTGTCACTAGTGACATTTGTTAGTACAACAATGAATTGGTTGACTAAAAAAAAAAGTGATTCAAAAGAGAAGGCCTATCGGCCTAAAAATAATTATTTTAAAAAAATAAATTTTATTTAAATTATTATTTTATGAATAGAAAATTAATAAATACAAAATAACACATTTATAAATAATACTCAATCTGTATAGTATATTTTTTTGGAAGAAAAAAACATTATTTTATTTTAGATATTATTTTTGGGATTCAAGTACGTTTAAGTAATTCATTCATCTATGACCATTTCCATGAGAGGTAGCCGTAACTGACTAATTTCTCATGATTTTTTAATATTCCACTTAGCACTCATTGCATCGGGTGATGCTAACGGGGGTGAAGAAGTGGGGTTGAAACTAGTGAAATTAATCACACAATGTCAACCATCACTTCCAGGGCTTGCACCCGGTAACCAAGACTTCCCGGGAGGTCACCCATCCCGGAACTCCTTTGGCTCAAGCACGCTTAACTATGTAGTTTTTCCCCATAAGCACGCTTATGATAAAATAGTACACAAAATATGTCTCTCGAGATAAATATTCTATCACTTATATATGTTCTATATACATCTAGTACACTTTCAAAAAGATGTTCCGAAATTACTTCACCTATCTATGTTCTCAAAAAGTGAATACATAAAATTCCAAAAAAACTATATTCTCCTATCTGCTGGAACAAGCAAATGATACAGAATTGTGATCCTCCTTAAGGAATTATAGTTCTTCTTTCCTTACGGGTAATTGATGATGCCATTATTGATCATGCAACCTTGTAAAAAGACTAAGTAGTAAAACTTACCAGTTTCCTTGTGGATACCCCTTCTTGATAGGATATTGGTTGTCACATTCTTCTCTCTATAGATATGGTCGAAAGCGACCTTCTGAAATGTTCTGATCATTGATTGTATGCATTGCATCCAATTGATTAATATGGGCGACCTGAAGTAGTTTTTCCCTTTGACCCACTCAATGATACTTTTGGCATCCCTGAAGATCTAAATGTCATCTAATCCAATCCATTTTGCAGCCGTCAACACTCCCCATAGAGTAATTATTTCAGCTCTGGTATTCGTTCCCTCCCATGCCTCCCACCAGAAGTGGTAATGTTTATCCTTAGAAGAGTATATTACAACTCCACATCCACATTTTCTCCCCATGCTAGCACCATCAAAAAATCCCACATGAAATTTTTTCCACATATCTCTTTTTTTAGGGATCGTATACTTTTTATTCAACTTCAGAGGCCCAATCTCATAGACGTATGCCACAGTCTTGATAGTATCCTCATGTAAATCCAGTATTTTCTCATCAAATATGATAGTGTTCCTCCTCCTCCATATAGTCCAAAAGATGTACAGTGGAAGTGTATAATATTCTTTTCTTCTACTCCAAACTTTAAATAGGCTATACATCGTCTATGGAAGAGTCCTTATGAATAGTTTATATTTTCCCAAGACCTCGGCCCAAAGTGCAATACTATAAGAACATTGCAGAAAAAAAATGTATATTATCCTCAAATCGCTTCAAACATAGAACGCAAATACCAGGACCTAGAAAGCCTCGTTTCTAGAGATTTTTCCAAGTCAAGAGTCTATTATGAATGGCCAACCAAGTAAAAGCCTTGATTTTAATAGGGAGCAACCATTTCCAAATGATTTTAGCCAATGTTGGGAATGGCATTGTTAGCCACCTATAAAATTTGTCATATCAAATGGTGGCTAAATCATTTTTGAAAGCCTTCAAGAAACAATTTTATTGCCAAATTGTTAGTTCATGAAGTCTTATGAAGATAACTTATCCTTGAGTTAATCTTCACTGTTGTTTCCCTCTTGAAACTGAAAAATTGTTGTTTTCTTGAAGAAACGATTGCTGCAAAAAACTCCATTTTTCCCTCATTTTACCCCTCCTTTCACTCATTATTAACCTTCATTTTTATCCCCTTTTTCCCCATAAAATTTCGTTATTTTCCCTCATTTCCCTTCTTCCTTTCATAAAAACCCCTTTGATAAGGTTTAAAATTCCTTTTCTGCCTTATTGGAAGCTTTCAAATCCTTTGAAAATCCTTGAAAAACATAAAAAATAGTCTTTTTAACTATAGGACTAAGCCCCTTTGGGCTAATCTCTCAACCACTTCCCCACCATGCGACTTGATGCTGGAACCAAGTGTTAAAGCCCGAAGGCGCTTATCACAATCGAAACTTCCGACGCACACATTTCTTTTGTTACTTAAAAACCCCTGATGCCAATTGGCCCCTTTGTTATAAACCCCTGATCCCTTGCTTCCTTTGTAAAACCTGGAGCCCGCAATCAGGCACTAAAACATTATATAAAACCCTCCCCGATGTGAATTTCCCTTTTTATTTTATTAAAAGCACCATTTTTCATATTATAAAGGAAACCCGCCGGTTCACGGTTTAAACCATTCCCAACCGTTGATCTGAAATGATCAAACGGTCTTTGGGATCTCGCATCGAATATTTCCATTGGTCACGTTTTAATATTTTACTGCCCCCTCCCGATTGGCAACCTCCCGATGGATTCTCAGCCGTTGATCTCCCCCACCAGGCTCAGATCCGACGGCCCTTATTCCTTTGTTCAATAGCCCTCATTTCTGCCTTCGGCATTCATAAATAAATCTCCACCATCGATCTGATCCTCAGATCAACGCCCCTCTTTCAATCGCATCGGAGATTTTTTGTGCCCCTTTCCTCTCTCCTCCACCGATGGGCGATCCAGCGATTAGATCTAGGTCGTCCATACACCCAGATCCGACGGCCCACATCGCCCTTTTTCATAAGCCCATCCCTCCGCCTTTGGACCTCTGATTCATTCTCCGCTGTCGATCTGATCCTTAGATCAACAGTTTACGTTAAATCGCATTGGCGCCCTTTCCTTTTTTCCCCCGTCGATCGCAATCTTCTGATTGCATCTGGGCTGTCCATTGCATACCATCCGACGGTCCAAATTGAAGCCCGCAACCTTTGTTAAATTCATGAACCCTGCTGTATAAATTTTAAAATGAATCTCCGTCGTTGATCTCTGCAGATCAACGACTCACATTAACTCATTCTCCGCCCAACCTCTGCCTCATATGTCCTTACATTAACCCCGAGATTTAATCTGGACCATTCATTCCTTGATCCAACGGTCCGGAATCATCCCGATAGGCCCAACTCCATTGGGTCCTACCCTTCGCAGATCAAATCTCCACCGTCTATTTCTTGATCTGACGGTCCAAGTTAAAACTGCCTTCCCCTACCCCACCTCTTTCCATCCTTGCATCTTGTCTTATCGCGCTCTCCTCTCGACCGTTCGATCTGACGCCCCAGATCTAACGACCAGCATGCAGTTTCGCGTGATTTTTAGCCCGAAGGTTAATGATCCAAAGTTACACGATATAAGTGGTTTTAAAAGGCCACGTGTCAAGCTCTAACACATATTGCGTTTGAAAAGGTAATACCACCTATCCGTCTTTTTGCAGTGCAAAAACAGTGGTTTCTATGGCCAAAACCGCTTTGCCCATTTGTATTGCATTCCATCGCATTTAATCTCCGCCATTGATCTCTGCAGATCAACGATCCCAGTTTAATCTCACGTTAGTTCATCGCCCTCCGCCATCCTCGAAGGGCATTCATCGATCAACCTCCACCATTGATCTCTGTGGACCGATTTCATCCGATGGTCCAGGTTATTTCCAAAACCCCAATTTTCATCAACGCCTTTTTCGCTGCCAATTAAGGTTTTTTCTCATTTCTCTTTGTATTTTCTTTCGTTCCATTATAAATTGGCCCCTCCACTTTATATAGTCAAGATTGATTTCAACTATTGATCTTTGTGGATCAACGGATCTGACTTAATCTCCCCACCATTTTTCAAACCGCCTTCTATTTGACCCCCGCGAAGCAATCCCCGCCGTTGAATGCTTTCATCCAAAAGCTGTGCTCTAAACCTAAACCTATGAAGCAGTCTAGACCCAAATACGCAGGATTTTTCTAATTGTTCTTGGTTTGTGCAGGTTTTAATGGTTTTCCAATTATTTTAAAGGAAGATTGAAGGCCGGGGATGACAATCCCCCAGGCCTTTATACATCACAGAGATCATTCTGCCAGGGTTCCATATCATGTTTCATTCAATGCCTCATGAGCACTGATGCCACTATAAAGCCCCTGTAACGCCTGCACATCAACAAGACACAATAAAGCTTAAATAAAAAAAGAGTATCAAAGTTAAAGATCCAGTCACAGCAGAGAAAAAAAATTGAAGATTGTTTACATAGTATTGAGGAATTACGGCCTAAATCAACCATCTAAAGCATAATCCATTCAATTAAACACATTTTGAAGAACAGAAGATAGAATTTAGGCCTAATTAAGCCTAACACATAGAATTAAAGCAAATTAATAGTGATTAAATAAGGACAATCATATTTATCATTCCGAGAAAGCCTCCACTGCCACATCAGAGGCTAATTGAATCCTCTCAGCTACCAAAAGCCACCTGCAGCCTCAAAGCATTCAAAGGAGGCCGATTTATTACTACATTCGGTGATATTTTGCCTAAAGACAGCTGAATGGTTAATTAAATCAAAGAAACTAATTTAAATTGTCAACGGAGTTATTACAAGGATAACAAAGGCCCTTAAAGTTAACAAAATCTTCCCAGCGAGCTTAATACTTAATGTAAATCAATTAATACAAAGGAAATATCTAAAATCTACTCCATTAAGCCCCTCAAAGGCCGAGAAGCATTAAACTGTATTAATTGATCCTGTAGATCTTTCCTCTTATCCCACCTCCTCATTTTCTTATAAAATCTTCTTGAGGAGCTCATTGTAAAGGGTCGGTTGTAGAACTTTGAAATATACTTGTGCTCAAAATTTTCTACATGTAAATAGCGTTGAAAGGCTCTTGAAGCTATGTTTGTAATCAAATAAGTTAGGCTGAGAAGAAAAGATGATTGCTGAACTGAAACATCGGACTTGAAGAATGTAACTGGTTTGACATCAATATACAAGCCGATTCTTGAGATCCTAGTCTAATCACTGGTGAAGTGCTTCTTTCTGTGTTATTGTTTTCCTTTCATGTATGTCATTTTTTCCATTTATTCTCTGATAAATAATAACAAGCATAGAGTTAGGATTTACTGTTCACAGTACCCTTCTCTGACTAATAAGCTTTATCTCAATGTTTTCCTCTGAATTGTGCGTTTAAGAAGCTCTTAAGTTAAGTGTAAACATTATAAAGTAATGTTGGTTTTCCCTTATCTTGATGTGTGAAGCTCGAAAAGAAGTTCTTGAATGTTATTTTCATTATATTCTTAGTAGAGTTTGACTAGAGAGTTTATGGTTTGCCCTGTCTTCTAGTTCTTTCTTCAAATGTAATTCTGAAAGTTTCCCTAAGAGTATGTTGAAAGCAGTTTAGATTTAAAAGTATCTTATCTGATATTAGGCTGCGCTTTGTTTTTCTTATCTGTTTTCATCCCTTTTGAAAGTAATTATGTGGATTACTGGATTGTTTGTCTAATGAGTTAACTTTAATACGAGCTTGTCCAAATAATTATATGGTTAGCCCTGTCCTTTGGTCAGTTTTAAATAGTTACTTAAAAGGATTTTCTTGTTTGGAAAGACTGATAAATCCTAGTTGAAATTATGGTCTTTTTCCACCCCTTCAACAATTTTATATTTCCATTCCATCATTTTATCTCAAAGATCTTGTGATATAGATGACTTGCCCCTTGGACCACTCTTGAAATTGTTGCATAATTAAAACCCTTTTATGACTCCATAGCCCAATGGACTAAAAACCAACGTCATATCTATCCTATCAACCAAAGCTTGTTCTGATTGCTTACAACTTCACACATTTGAAACTCTTTCATTCTAGGACTTTCCACTCAACTAAAAATCATGCTCAACCATCCAAAACCAAATAAAAACCCTTGATCTTAATAACTAGCCTAATATCATACATAAAAAGCCTTAAAGATAAATCAATCTTTGCACTTATAGAGAGATCCCTCTCTGGATTCAAGAGGGCTAGATCCTAGAATCCCAAAGTGGTTCAAGTGTTCTCCCTACAGCTTCGATCTCACCAATCTGCTGAAATTACAGGGAGCTAACATTTTTGGCGACTCCACTGGGGACTATTGAGTGTTTTTCATCCTAGACACCTTTAAGACCTCAGATTACCCCTTGATTCAAGAACATTTTTCAGTGAGTACAAGTATCCCTCTTCAAGCACTACCAAGCAAATGGTAATCATGATAAAACTTGTTTGAATCAGTGACAAACTAAGGAAACCTTAGGATTCTCATAAGAAACTTATCAAACCTTAAAGGATCAGCTAGCCTAGCCATAAGAGTAAACTCTCTTTGTCTCATCACCGTAGCTAAGTGTTGAAACATATTTACAACACTCTTAGAACCTATAGGACTGAATAAACTCAGAAAACCCAAAAATATTTTAGATTGGTATTCAATAA